>JABXWE010063488.1:0-11703 GCA_014611495.1 Limonius californicus
AGCGTCACATACGTACATACGTACATACGTACATACCCACCCACAGACAGACATTTTTTAAAAACCACTTTTTTGGGTTCCTAGAGACCCAAAACGGATATATCCGTTAAAATCTCGATTTCGAAAATTTTCATGATTTCAATACTTACCCTATACCTATAAGGTATGGGAAAGTAAAAATACAATTCGCTAAAAACTCAACAGCATATAGAAAACCATAGTGAAATTTGGATTAATATGACTAAGTTTAAGAATCACAAAATTTTTTACAAAATTGCCAAGGTAAATATGAACATGAATATGCAAGATGTTTTACAACTAACGTAAAAAGGTTTACCATTTAGTTACTGCGATCATTTTAAGTAAAAATAAACATAGGTTTAAATTTAAGTAATTACGTAGCTACAGGCGAACGAAAATTTAATGGCATGATTGATTCACGACCTTTATATTAAGTGGCCTCAAGAGTAACAAACAAAACAAAATAGGAACTTTTTGTTCTAGTAATACAAGCTCAAAATGTGCTCCTTGAGCCTGAATTCAGGCCTGACGCCCACGAATTAGTGAATCATACACTCAAAACCTTACATTGCTATTGCGAATTTTATTTGTCGCCATGATCGATTCTGTAATTGCCCATAAGCATGTTTTTCAAGACTGTTCAGCAGCTGCTTCAGATGCTACCAGGGATAAAAATCCATAGGTTATAAATCTGGAGATCTTGGAGGCCATATGCTGGGTCCTCTACATCCAATCCATCTTTTAGGATATTGAAGATTTAGTCATGCAGTAACTTATACCCGATTTTAAGTCGCTGCCATTTATAATTTTAAAATACAAAAAAGTTTGGTTTGAGCAATTATTTAGATCTAACATATTATGCCTAATATCAAGAAAAGATGATGATACCTGTCCAATGGCCTCCTTTAACTGCGCCGCATTTTTGAAATCATTTAAGGCATTTTCCATAACTCGAGTCAACATCTGCCGTTATATCCTCTATTTATCGACGGATATTGTCTTTCAGCTGCTGCAGTGTCTCAATATTATTAGCGTATACCTTTCTTTATTTCAGTCCCCAGAACATCTGGAGCTATTAGATCTGGTGATCTTGCAGGCCATGCTAAATAGCCAAATCCAGAATTTAAACGTGTAGTAAATATGTTCCTTAGAATGGGTATCGTCTGTCTGCAAGTATACACCGTCGCACCGTCCTGTTGCAATCACGCACCCTATAGTCCAAATTTTTCTAAATGAGGTACTAAAAGGATAGTAAGACAGAAATGCAAAAAAATTCTTATCACCAATACTATTAGGTAGGTTAGAACTGTCTATTCTATTTATCACAAGCCAGAGAAGTTTTTACGTGTTTGCCACTCTGGATTTACTTTACAATTAGGTAATAACCTTCTACACTTTAAATGCATTTTCTATGTATCATCAGCAGTTCTCAAACAAAATTTTAATTTATATTTTTTTCAATAAACCTAATGATTTTTGAAAAATGAATAGTACCATTGAATTCTACTTGAGCCAATCTATTATTGGTTTAAATATTTGTACCTATTTCTGATACACCCTGTATATCATAAATTGTTACAAGCATGTGTATTTTCTATAAGGAAATCAATCACAACCTGATAGTATCTGCTAGAAAATCGTTTAGTACTCTGTTTTCATTATTGTAGATAAGTACACCTTATATCTTTTTTTCCAGTCATTCTACTACCGTTTCCTCCTCGGAACCGCTTTCGCATTACTTCGGGGGGGTGCGGGCGTCCCTTACACACTAACCATGCATGCAACATGCGCCCTAAACTTAACTAAGCGAAATGCGGTCGCCCCAGTCGGGATTCGAACGTCGCAGCGGATCGACCATATTTCGCTGTGGCCTCGAGTGGCAATGCGTTTCCGCACTACTCCACCGAGGCCCCACACCTTATACCTACGCAAGACTGAGAGTAATGCTATTTAATGTTCCGAATTTTATAGTCGTCAAACACATTTTTTTTGTTCTTTTTTGTAGATTCCGTTTCACGTGCATCAATGGATAACACATTTTCTGAGTACACAGGCATGATTTGGATTCTTAAAGCGATAAGTGGTAATTGTAATGCAGTGGCAAGGCTATATGCTGAACGCTATCCAAATAGAAGACATCCAAACCACACAGTTATTCAAGGGAACTGGCCAACGACTAGGAGAGAGAGAGAGAGAGAGAGAGAGGAAGTGTTGGTCTAAGAATACATATATGGTGGTGGTCGTTCATTTATGGTAAAACAGACCAATATTGAAACAAATTGAACGAGACCTACGAGAAGCGTACGTGGTACTACTACTTCCTGGATGGCAGACATACCAAAGTCGACAGTACACAAAATATTACACGAAAACGAAAAGTGCAACACTTATTACACTTATATGTGGTACCAGCAAGATGGGGCTCTCTATAGCTCATTATGGAATCATGGTTCGAGATTAGCTTTGAAAGCATTTTCGAAATTGGTCGATTGGTCGCGGGGGTGCTATAGATTAGCCACAAAGGTCGCCTGATCTAATGCTCCTAGATTTTTATTTACCTGAAGGGTTTGGTATATCTCAAACCAGTGAACAATGTGGACGATTTAACAAATCGTATGAACCAAGCGGCTGCAACTTTAAATGGACTCGTGCTGCGGCGAGTATACAAAGTTCAATTGCAGTGAGATGTGTAGAATGTCATAACGTTGGTGTTGGTCATTTGGAACAGTTCCATTAATTTAGAGAAAATTTTAAATTGATTTGTTCCTGTCCGTAATTTTTATTCTTTTTGCTCATAAGTAATTTGTGTTTAAGAACTGAAAAGCATTGTTAGGTACCTACTTTATTCCGCTGTGGATGAGGCCTATTAGGGATACTATATAAAAAATGTGCTTGTAACTCTACCTCTTGGTGGTGTGGAAATGAGTTGTTTAATAGTTGATTTGTGTTGCCAAAAGTATAATAATTGTCCGTAGTAACTGCAGAACTAGTTTTATATTCTATAGTATAGACTGTATAGCACGAAACACGCATATTTTGCAAGTTTCCACTTCTTTTCGTGCTTCATGTGAAAAAACTAACCTACGCAAAATAAATGGTCGTCGGAAAAAAAGTCTACCGAAAAAAAGTCCACGGAAAAAAAGTCCCCGAAAAAAAGTCTCCAGGAAAAAAAGTCCCCGGAAAAAAGTTCCTTGAAATTGCCCCAAAATTACGTTTTTTTGTCAAATTTTAAACAAAAATATGCTTCATTTAAACACTGCATTTTTATATCAGTTTTAACCAAAACCTTTATCTCTTAAGTTACTTCTGCCAATGTATTAATGATTGATAAAATGAATGATAAATTATTAGATTATTTATTTATTCACGAAGTTTTGATAGCAGTTGTGTTCAATGTTATTTTTAATCCAATTTTGCTAGTTTCGTTGTGAAAAATCGAGTTGTAAATCTAGTTTTTTATTGTCACTCAATATCTCGGGCTGTTTTTAGCGATTTTTTCCTTGGACTTTTTTCCGGGGACTTTCTTCCTGAAGACTTTTTTCCGGAGACTTTTTTCCTAGATTCAAAATAAATAATATTTTAGTTGTTTTATATTTAGTCTGCCCTGCATGAAGTTCTGCATTTGTATAAAATTTAAATTAAATCGATCTTTACTTGCTCACTTTAAAGGGGGCCTTAAACATTTTGCAGGCTTCTAATACCAATATTGCTTTGTACACCACTGCCTTCAACATTAATTTTATATTCTAAAATCTCACTAGGAAACCGTTTCGTTACGCTTATCAAAAATATACCTATATATAAATATTTTCTATAGTTATAATTTTTGAAGTAGTACTAAAATACTTTAAGGCAGTTTATTATAGATTTATTGGTTTCAAATCACAGAAGTTAAACAACTGGGTTTATAAATTCAACGATGTCGTTGCCCTTAGGGTCGTAAAATACCTCACCGTTCTTAAAAGGATCGTTTACCTGCATAGGTATTTCTTTAGAAAGTTAGAAGGGTGTTATTAACCGTAAATTGTACAAAGCAACCGAAGAATGTAACGTCTTCTCGCGCCAATTTCAATGCGCACACGCAGTCACGCTCTTACCTTCCACTTCCCGCCATTTTCTTCCATTTGCTGTACGGTTCGTGACGGTGGAAGCACGTGGTGAGTTTTATCTCCTCTTTTTGTTTGTATAATTTTTTGCTAATCTATTAAACTGGAGTGTTTTTGTAAGCATTGATGGTAATTATATACGTGTTTTGCTTTATTACAGTGTACGCTGGGAATGTGCTTCTCCTGTGCGTGTGAAAATACCAGAGCATGTAGACATAACCTCAAACTTTTCCCCTCATTTTTACCTCACGGTATGAGCGCGTATTCGATCTATTGTCGCATATTATTACAATTGTGACTAGATCGCGTACTCGCCTATAACTTGAGAGAAGCCGGCGTTTTGGTGGTGTTACGGATTTAAGGTTTGCAGCATGAGCTGTGTGGCCAGGTTGCAGCTCGTCACCTAGCATTATTTTGTCGGGTTTATTCTTCTTTGGTGATCTAGTTGTATGAGTATTTTATCCGTCATAAAGCTAGTTCAGCAAAGCAGAATGCATTCGACAGTTCAGTCGTGGGAGGCCATGTTCACGAAACCATCGTGCTGGTGCCGGACAAACTGTAAAAGGGTTTCTGGTTTGAAGGAACTCCTGGTGTGATATGTTGTTTTGCTATCATATCACAGCCAGTAGTTACCTACGAAATCGAATCCCCGATTCAACTGAATTTTTCATGTTATAAAACTTTAATTAATTAAGGTTTAATTGAACACCCTACGTTTATGGACTGTATTGTAAGCAAGATTTTGTAGTTCTTTTTGTATTCCGTGCTAGTTTGTAAAGCAAATGAATTTACTCTTGTAATTAGCAAAATCAAATACAAGCAACTTTCACTTGTCCATATTACATTTGTTATGTTGATATGTTTGTAGTAGTAGTAGCTGCTGATGGGAATTAATTTTCATAAGAAATATCTCAAGGTCATAATTCAGCTTTGTGTCTCACAAATCCTGCGTGCATTTACAATTAAGTATAAATGGGTTTAAAATCTTGTAATTATATCTCAAAATTAGAATTCTTTATTATAATTTTTAGAGGTAACTGAAATTCTATTTTTCTAATTATAGTAAATTTTGTTATTACTCGGGGGAGGTTAATTTAATAATCTTGCAATATTGTTTCCACTATATTTTAGTTGTGGTAGAGGCACTGACTAATATAGAAGTAGGAGTTTATTTGGAAATTGTTTGTAGGTTTTTAGGAATATATTTTTACCTGAAATATTCAATAAAAGTAAGAAAAGTTGTCTGTCAAAATACTATTTACATTTTTTTTTTATCGTGATCCAAATTTATTTTCAATCTGTACATGTACATTTAGTAAATTGTTTGGGCTGTTTTTTTGGACATGTACAGGTATGCTTCTGTAGCAGTGAACACATAAGCCTTTTATGGCTTTTGGGTACAAAAATAAACTTATAAAAGTAGAACTTCAGACTAAAATAAAACTAAAGCAGGCTAAATATTAATTTAAATATGGAATCCGGTAGGCAAGTCATTTGGCTTGTATTTTTGGAGTCTTCTATTGCGATTTGGAGGAATCATAAGATTCATTGCTAAAATGTTCGGGTTTGCCCTAAGACGATTACTATATTTAGTACCTACTATAGCGGCTGATTTCTTACTGTTTACATACATATACTTTGTTTCATGAATACAGTATTAATGCAGATTATTATACAATAAGTTTTTAAATTTGACTTGCTAATATGTGTCTTATACAGTTCTCACTGGATGATCCAACATAAATAGTAAAGCAGGTAAATTTTTTATTTGTAGTAAAAGTGTATTATGGTAGAATAATATCGGATGCATGTTCTTCCTGAAAAATTGATTAGCAGTAAGGATTTTATGGTCATGAAACTATCCTTTACATGTAGTTTATTTCAAAAGTAAGGTAATTCCTGGAATACATATTTTTATGCAAACTGTAACGGATATCTGTGAATGAAATTAATGCAGGTAACTGCGAAACAAGTTTTAGCTGCTATTGACTAACATTTTGTGTTTTAACAGTTCTCAGTGGATGAGTTGCCATTTGATAATTTCTGTGAAAATTTTGATACTGTAGTAAAAATGGTATACAAAATATAAACATATATTTCTCAGTAAATTGAATAATATAGTACTAACCTCCATGTATTTTTTATACAGTATGAATAATGCATTTCCATAAAAGAAGCTAAAGCAAACGACCATTATCTTTGTAATGGTTTTAATCCAGTCAAATTGTGTTTTCACCAGGAAAGTTGTGGGGTAGTTTTGATTTCTTCCATTTTATATGTTTTTTGGGGTGCTGAATTCGAATCTGAGGTTTGCTAACAAAATTTCGTGACGAAACATTGAAGAAAATGCGAAAAACGGTAAAAATTTTCGTTTTTTGGCGGTTTTCTGCTTATAACTCGGAAACTATCAACTTTTCGTTAATAGCCTTTCTATTCACAATCAAAGTACATAAAATTTACTACAAATTTCTTTATTTAGGTTTTTTTCTCCGACGGACCGTTTGGGCTCAAGCGCTTGTTGAAAGGCGTATTTCGGCTGTCTCCGCAAAAACCCACTTTTTCCACTCCAAAACTTTAATTTATTATTAAAGGCTGTTAATTAGTGAATTCCTCCCAGTTGTCTGCACATACCTTATTTAGATCGTATATGTAAAGGTACAGGTAATTTTTTCAAAAATTACATAATGTTCAAGTTATTTAATGAAGTCCGAAATTGTACAAATTCAGTTACAAAAAAGTTGAAATTCCAACGAAAAATCTTGAAAAATTATTACATTTTATTATATTATATTACAATATTGAATATATATGGTTATATATTACAAATTATATGAGCCGTTGTCGTTTAGAGGGTCCTGGCTGAGGTTCTTCGAAGGCGGCAAGTCCTAGCACAGTTTCGGGTTGTTCTATCGTCAGCATCGGGGCTTGTTCATATGGAAAAAGAAAGAGCTGGTGAAAAAACAACAACTTGTGATCATATCTTAAGAGAAGAGCGATTACGAAATAGATTGTGAGATTAGACATACCTTTCGCATCGTGTAAGCGTCTTTCTTCAGTCTGTTCTTGGTCTCTTTCTTCGGTCTCTTTTTCGTCAATGTCAATGCTGTCTTCCGGGAGTTCGACGTTTTAACACAGCCCTTCGCACGATGTGCAGATCGGGGAGCAATGGAGGCCAGCCTTCCTGCATCCACAATTGCGTTGGCAGCCTGTTTTACATTTACAAGAAATGTGCCGGAGTGTCGAGTCCGGTGCAGGGTTCAAAGTAGTTGGCACTGGCACGAGACCATTCCTTGTTTTTTTCCACCCCCCTCGGTCGGGTATCTTTGTTGCTCGTCGAGTGTGGTTTGACCGGATAACCACTGCTGCACCTGAAAGTAAACTCTCAGTGAATGTTGTCGTGCAGCAGCTTCAGTGAGGGGTAGTGAGCTAATGTTGGTTTTATTTTTGTAAGATGAAGATACGTATTGCCTGTGTCTTAAATCGTTCAGGCTAGTCTCATGTCCTTTCCCATACAGAGCCATCAGAAACACGTTTCCTGCTTCGGCAATCTCGTCCTGGTATGCATGAGGGTCTTTGAAAGCATCAATGACTGGTTGCAAGTCATTGTTCCTCTGCAGGACTTTAAGAAATTTCAGTTTCCCCTGATTAAACAAAGCAGAAGTGGTGTCACAACCACTCATCGCGTGCAGGAACAATATATGGTCTGATAGGGTTTTGTAAGCGGCAAGATGAGGATTGTAGAGGGTTTGAGACACCTTCCCTTTTCCTGGTTTCAAAAAGAAGACATTCTTTATATCAGGGCTACACAGGCCAATCAAAATCATCAAAAGGTCGATATCTTCCCCCACCACTGCCACATATTCATTTGACGGGGCCAACATAAGAGCTGTTGTGATAATTAGGAATCAGCGTCCTCCACAGCTTGCTGTGAATCAATTTCTGTATCATCAAATTTTTCCATTAGCATAGATATCAACCGGCTCTTGTTTTTGGAGTTTGCAAGGAAACTCTCCTGCGAGACAGTGGGCACCATCGATTCTGTAATGCTATTGCAGCAGATTGTTTTCTTTGCGCTCTTCTCAATCGTTCCATGCACTTGGTGCTTTCACAAGCTTCGTCAGGGTAGCCAATGTGATTTTGAAAATGCTTTTTTTTTAGTACTGGAGATGGCATAATGGTTTAAACCAGTCTACATTGTATTGGAAGGAGGAATTCACTAAATGACAACCTTTAATAATAAATTAAAGTTTTGAAGTGGAAAAAGTGGGTTTTTGCGGAGACAGCCGAAATACGCCAATTTTCAACTAGCGCTTGAGCCCAAACGGTCCGTCGGAGAAAAACGCCTAAATAGTTAAATTTGTAGGAAATTTTATGTACTTTTATTTTGAATAGGAAGGTTATTTACGAAAAGTTGATAGTTTCCGAGTTATTTTTGCCTTTTTTGCATTTTCTTCAATGTTGCGTCACGAAATTTTGTTAGCAAACCTCAGATTCGGATTCAGCACCCCAAGAACCATATAAAATGGAAGAAATCAAAACTACCCCACAACTTTCCCGTTAGAGGCCCTTTTGAACACAAATTGACTGTATTATTTTGAGTGGAGATAAACCTTAGGAAATGTTTATGTCGATGTCGAAAATTAAAGGTCTTTTAAAATTATATTAAAATGGATCTTGTTAATTGTGTAATACATCGCAGTTGGTTGCACAGGTGTATCAAGTTTAACAAACGATAATTTTGACAGAGGAATATGTAATATCTATACAGTATGAGGATTAAAATATTTCTAGAAACAAATTATACCTTGTGCAGTTTTGTGTAACTTGGGTGAAAGACCGATTCTGCTCTTGGTGCACCTTTCATAGACGAGTTTTCGAAATTTATTCACAAATATCAACTTTATTATTATTAGCCGTTTAGATACCGGTGTCGGGCGAAGGCCTCCCCCATATGTTTCCAATTGGCTTTGTTTCTCGTCTCTAACGACCATACTGTCTTGCTGCTTCTGCTATTACTGCTTCCCCTCTCTGGTGTGGTCTCCCTCTTTTTCATTGTCCATCCCTTGGCTTCCATTTTGTCATTCTCAGGGCCCAGCGTGTCGTGCCCAATTCCATTTTAAATGTTTGCATACTTCCACAATATCTTTTGTTCCCATTCTTCTTACATCCGTTATTCTCATTTTGTCACTTAACTTGATATTTAACATGTACCTATCTTTAGATTTTTGATTGCGTAATACTTAGTTTCTGATATAGTTTCCTATTTAAAGTTCATTTTTGAGCACCATAAGTCATGGTCGGGATTACACACTTGTTAAATGAACTTCTTTTTAGATTTATGGAAATATCACTATTTTTTAAAATATGTTTTAGGGACCAGAAGCACATCCAACTCATGTAGATTTTTCTATAAATTTCCCGCTCGGTTCTGGTCCCAAAAGAAATAGTTTGCCCGAAGTATAAAATTTCTTGGACATATTTTACAGTTTCATCTCCCAGTACTAAATCGTTTGATAGTCTGTTTGACATTCAGTTTTTTCGAAATTTATTTTTAGGTTCGTCTTACTGCTTTCTTCACTTAATTCCTTTAGCATTAACTTTAATGTTGCACTGCTTTCAGCTAATGGGATCACGTCGTCGGCAAATCTCAGGTTTGATAACCTTTTACCACTTACATGGATGTCGTATTTTTCCCATTTTAATTTGCGGAAAATGTCGTCTAGAGTGGCTGTGAATAGGTTAGGAGACAGGGGGTCGCCTTGCTTTACTTCTCTTTCAATACTAAAGTACTGTCTATCTCTTTCTAGTCTTATTTTTGCTTTCTCTTCTTTGTATAATTCTTCGGTGATTCTGACATATTTTGCTGGAACTCCCTGATTATTAAGGCCTGGATCATAGCACCATGTTTTAAGCTGTCGAAGGCTTTGGAGTAATCCACAAATGCTAGATAGATAGGTTTGTTGTATTCTTGGCATTTTTCCATTATTTGAGCAATTGCCTGAAGGTTGTCCATTGTTGAGTACCCACTTTTAAATCCTGCCTGCCCTGGTGATTGGTTTCTATTCAAAATATTAATTATTCTTCCTTTAATAACGGTTGCAAATATTTTATACAAGGTTGGTATAAGGGTTATTGGTCTGTAATTTTTTTCACTTCTTTACTAACTTTCTTATGCAGTAAGATTATGGTAGTAGCTTTTCATAGTTCTGGTATTTCCTCGTCCTGTATTATTTTGTTAAAAAGATCTTTTAATATCTCTATAGCCTCCTCGGATAGCCATTTTAATTGTTCGTAAGATATTCTGTCTTCTCCTGGGACTTTGTCTTTCTTTAGCTTACTTATGGTTTTCTCTATTTCTTCTACTTCTATTTCATGACAGGCGTTTGTTTCATTTAGTTCGTTTATTTCCCCGATTCTGGGAACCTCTGTGTTTCTACTGCCGCTATTTAGCAGAAATATTTATTTTTTGTACTGTGTTCTGTTGCAAGTTGGCTTATCCCTTTTCTAGTTCTTTCCTGTTCACTTTTCCTGTTTATTAACTTGATGATCCATTGCTTCCCTTTGCTGAGCTCCTTCCTCAGTTTCCTTGTTGAGCCCGTTTCCTCCATCATCTCTTCTATTTTTCCTTTCTCATAACGTCTTATATCTTTGCGGATTTATCTCTTTGTAAGTTTGTCGAGTTCTGCGTATTCTACCCTTGATTTGATATCCTTCCCTTTTTTCATTTCTTCTCTCTTTTTTATTAATTGTTTCGTTTTTTCCGTCAATTTCCCAGCTTTCGGGTTTGCCTTTTCTTCGGATTCTGCTTGCGTATTTCCTATTATTCTCTCTAACTCGTCGTACAGATTCTGTACATACTGTTCTGTGATTCTTGATTTTTCTCTAGCTTTACATTTTTCCGATATTCCTACACGAAATTTTCCATTATTGGAAACGGTTTCGCTTTGTATCTTCTGCAGTCTTTTTATGTTTTTCTTTGCTGTTATTGTTGTTTTCACCATCCTGTGATCTGTACTTAGTTCGAATTGGTTTACTATTTACTTCTGTTTTGGTCATAAGGTTTTTGTCTGATGAAGTCGATTTCATTGCGCTACGTTCCATTCGGTGCTTTCCAAGTCGATTTTCTTCCATTTCCTTCTGTTCCTTATTGCAAAGCTTATTACCTCTTCCCCTCTATCATTTCATTGACCATAACAGAACCGTTCTGTGATGTCGCTATCTTCTTCTGCATGCTGCCCTATTTTGCTGTTAAAATCGCCCATCACTATGATTCTTTTCGTTTGACTTCGTGCTTTCTCTAACGCTTCTTCTATTTTCTCATAAAAATTCTGTACGTCTTCTTCAGATCCAGCCTCAGTAGGTGCGTAGACTTGTATTATTACCAGTTTCTCGCTTTCATTTAATTTTATTGTTAACATTGCTATCCTGTACAGTGTACAGTGTAATATAGAATATGGAATATAGAATATAGAATATGGAATATGGCATATGGAATATGGAATATGGAACATGAAATATGGAACATGGCATATGGAACATGGAATATGGAACATGGAATATGGAATATGGAATATCG
>JABXWE010063492.1:0-15219 GCA_014611495.1 Limonius californicus
GTCTAAAACTGCAATTGAGTTTACCCGATAGAAGTTTTACTTAATTAAGTTGTCAAACGCTTCAGAAACGATTCAAATCCTTAGGGTATTGACCGTTTATATCGTTCGAAGTTTATAAGTTATTACATAATACATAACCGCTAGTTTTCAACTTCTGTCAAATACCCTCGAGTCTGCAAAAGTCAAAAAGCGATGAAAACCTAGTGCATAATTTATTATTTTCTCTATTATTAATAATTTCCTAAACTTTTAATCAAAGGGCAGGTAAATTTAAACTTACCGAACTAGAACAGCACAGGTTTCATTGTTACAAATAAAAAACATTACCTGAAAAAACTCTTCTAATAACTTATAAATATCCCCTTATGAAGTGGCACGGCCAAAAAACATCAAAAATGGCGCATAAAAGGGGCTCTTCCAGCACAATAACCTATTTTATGATCTTTTTCCCAAAGCTCTACCTCACAATAAGCTGTTTTTTCGAATCACTAATGAGGGCGTAAATATTCTCCTGGGACAATTTGCATTGTTAAGTTTCCAACGCGAAAAATCTCTGGCCAATTAAGCGCTGCCGCCAAAATTAGCGCACCCTAACTTTTCCCAATTTTATACCAATTCCAACACACAAAAAACATAATAACTTACGTTTTGCGTCAACTCCATCAGAATTTAACATTAGGATGAGGGCGACGACGGTGAAGAGGGCGGCGAAGGCGGCGTTAGACCAGTGCATTGTTTCGAACTTTGTGTGTTGCAAAAGTCGGTCGAAAAGCACGCAGGATTCTGTCGAACAACACGAAATTTTCCAGGTGTGTGTGTGTTTATAGAGAAAAGTTGGTTTGAAATGGACGAGACTGTTTGGCGTGCGCCTTTTCATTCAAAGTTGCGCCTTGCGCGCGTTAGAACTTCATTTGCCCCCACCGCCGAGCTTTTCTCGTGAGCTTTCCGCCCCCACCCTCGACGTGGAGGGGCCATCAAATAGCGTTTAGTGCTGATAGTTATAATGCACTTCTCTAACCAAATGGGATGACTTTTGATAAATCGATATGCACTGTAATGAGGGATCAAAGGTCTGCATTGGAAACCTGTTGAAACATACTCCAAAGACCCTTTTTTTCTTAAAGCTTAAAGGTGGTGCTGTGTTATAGCATACCTGTAGGCGTTCTGTAAAAAAATTGTTTTGAACAAACGAATTTAAAACCGAAAACTTTTTCCCAAAAATATTAAACAAATTCGCTGGCTATGAAAATGTATATCTACATAAAAAAGCTTCTGAATTAATTATTATTTTAGTTCAATTGTTACTTTTAAAAGGTGTGACAACAATATATTTTTGTTAATTAAAAAGTAGATTATATTCGGGGAAAAAGCTCACATGAAAATAAACATAATAAACTGCTTCTGAAAAGGATAAAGTGAAATTCGATAAAGTCTGCATGTCTAAAGTAAATGAAAATAGAATAAGTACCCCTTAAAAAATTCTGCCTAAAAACTTTAATTTGTAACTTAGTTCTTACTATTAATTGGAAACCCCGCGTTTCTTTATAATACGAGGAGAAGTTTGTAAGTAAGCGGAATCAGTTAATTATACTTAACTACATACATTTAAACAATCAAATAATGGGACCGCGGTAGAGCAGTGACCGCGGCGCTTGGCTTCGGAGTTATTTTATCAAAGTCGCTCAGGTTCGAATCCTCAGCACTGTACCTTCCAAGGGTGTTTGTGGTGTCTTTGTTGTAATTGGAGCATGGGCATGGGCACGAAATGTGCTGATCCGGCATAAGCTGGGTGGGATGGGAATCGTGGAGTTGCCAAATGCAACTGCACGATATAAAAAAAACAACCAAATTATTATTTTTTTACATAATATCCCTGCCTTCTAACGGCCTTATTGCATCAATTTATCAGTTTCTGTATTCCTTGCAAATAAAAGGTTAGAAAGCAATCTGTTTATGGACTGCATTTTTCACTGTCTCGTCGCTAGCAAATCAGTGCATTCGCAGATATGTTTTATGGGTCTGATTGATGGGACGATGTCAAGGTCGATGCTCTAATACTCAAATTTCGAATAGTTTCAGTTCTGTTGCAGTCTGTGGATGTAACTACTTCGCTTGTGTCTTGGTTCTTACAAACAGCTTTAGTTGGTTTTGGACTATCTCACTGTAGCTCAGACTCCCAAACGCACCTTTTCCTTGATATTTCTCGATAATTGGACCACCACATCTCCGTCCGAATGAATTTACCAGCAATGGATTAAATTATTTCACAGACCGACGTCCACTTTCCAAATCAGAAATAGTTTCACAACCATTTCTAAACTGTGCAAACTACTGACATACATGTTTTTTACAAAGTTTATCTCCATACTATACTGGGTGACCACGTGATGAGGTAACAGCTTGTAACTTTGTTGTTTTGAAACCTATTATTTTCAAATTTTAAACTAAGGTATAACATCTAAATGCGCAATTTTTTAAGCTTAATTTTTGCTTCCGTTTTGACCAGAACTGATGCCAACTTTTATTTTTAAACACAACTGCCTTCGTTTTTTCTACTAATCTTATTCGTTGTAAAATTTGCAATACATTAATGTGTCACACAACTGACAGTCACTTGAATAAAATATTCAATTGTTTTGGCCAAAATTAAATGGTCATCAGTGATATTCATAACTAATTCTTAAAAGTAGACTTTGAAAACAGCAGAATAATCAACTTTAAGAGTTCGTTTTTATTTATTTCTTTAATAACTTTATTATGACAAGACGATAATTAAGAATAAAAAACAAGAGATCTTTTATACGGCCCTAACTTGTTTTTTAATTTACCTATTTCACTTTTGAAATTGTCATTTTATTTGCTTCAATTTAATAGCAATATTATTATTATTTTTAAAATAGCAATCACTTGGGCATTTTACTTTTTACTAATCAATTGAATATTTCCGCAGTTTTAAACTGAAATGTTATTGTGTAACGTATCAATGTATTGCAAATGTTACCACGAATAAGATTATCAGAAAAATTGAGGTAGATGTGTTTAAAAAGAAGTTGACATCAGTTCCCGTCAAACCGGAAGTAAAGAAAACACGTAATGTTGCGCATTTACAGGTTATATCTCAGTTTAAAATAGTTGGTTTAAAACAAAAAAGTTACATGCTGTTACATGCTCGTGGTCACACGGTATATATAATAAGGGAAATTTCAACCGAACACCTCTTACGACACAAAAATTTAATTACAGACCGCTCTTCTTGCTTGGTACACACGGAAATCAGAGCAAACAGCCATGTTAGTATTTGTATTGGCAGCTAAAAGTTTTGTTTCATGTAAACATATTTGTGCACGAAATCCTTGCTTTAATTATAATCACGGAAAATACAAACATCTTCCGGTTATTTCCTGACTTTCTTCTATATTTGTATTTTTATCAACCTCAAATGACCGTATTTCTTATAAAAACTCCAGGGGATGGACAATAATTTTATCAGTATATCTTTGACGCTAGTAAATTACATTTTTTATAAAAATGTTAATGTTAAACTTCTGCAATCTCATTTTAGTTTCGTTGATTCGAATTGATATGAAGGCGTGTAGAATTCATATTGTTTGTTTTGTGTTTTGTATCCGCTTCAGACCAGAACCTTTCAAGTTTAAATTATTTATGTAGTTTCGTGCTATAAAAACCTCCATTAAGGTTACATAAATATAAAAACAATACAGTATAAACGTAATAAGCGCCAAGTACCATATGCTGATAATAAAGTTTAGACGTGTTATTATAGAAGTAATCCATTTTTTATTCATTAACACATAAATTGTACGTTTCCCAATCCGACTTGCAACCGTGGGATCTTAATGATAAAAACCTTCTTTGGAATTTCTGTCGTTCGGATTCGACGTTAAACTGTAGGTCCCCGTGTTTCTACCTTAGCACTGAGAAGAAACACGTAGCAGAAAAGAAGCCGATGCCCAGCAGTGGTAGGGAAAGGCTGTTGATGAATGAATGAAAATAGTACATATAAATGCATATTGTAAAGGGATTTCCCTACATATAAGGCATATTTACCAGTTATTGGCAGAATGTGTACATTAGGGATTCGCATCATTTTAGTTCAGCCTATCATTTGACACTGATTGTGAAATAAGGTACATATTTTAACAATTCATAAACGTGCGTATTTCTTAAAATTTAATTTTAGGCGCATTATATGCATTTTAGTAAAACTAATTTTAAATATTCTCCACTTGCATGAACGCACATATCTTATGTATGCATATTTCTGGATACTGATGTTTGCAGCTGTGTTCAATGTCTTCTCGTATTTTATCTGTACTTCCATTAAACAATTTAAATACGCGCATACTTCACTTGCACCTTTTGACGGCGAAGTTTCTAAACAAATTGTTGCGGATTACAGAAAATTGAACTTGTAAGGCATGTCCCAAAACCTATCGGCAACATTTCAAGGATGATTTCCAGAACTTATTTAGAGTCGAAAAGTCGATGTAAACATATGTCTTAAACGTAACCGTTAACGAGTTATTGTTTATTTCATAATTTATGTGGCTAAAATTTTTGTTCAACGGATTTCTGAAATACTGATCTAGTTGTCATGATCGCGTCTTTTGTTTGGTAACATTTGAAGATTGTTTTTAGCAAATTATTGTTTGTAACTTGTTAGTTTATTATTGTGACACTGCTTCTTCTTTGTGTCCTTATTCCCATCGTAATTCACAAGTGATTCATAATGCCAATGCTATTTTCAAATGAAGAATATGCAGATATTCATTATGTTTACAGCCTGTGTGATGGAAATGCTTTAGCAGCACAACAAGCGTATCGAAGAGAGAAGAGAAGATATACCAATAGAAGACTGCCTACGCGTGCAGTTTTCTTTAATTCACATCGTCAGCTGAGGGAACATGGCACTTTCAATGCAAGACATGCAGTCGGCAAAGGAGTTGTCCGTAGACCCATAAACGATGATGAACAAGTTCTTGATTTATTACAAGAAAACCCGTCTTTAAGTGCGCGAAGAATTGAATTACGTACTGGAATATGTAGAAACGGAATATATAGAAATCAGGTTTGGAGAATCAAAGAGTTCAAGCCCTAGGTAATGATTTTGGAGCTCGTTTAAAATTTTATAATTGGTTATAAAATAATCCAAACCTACCGCATATTTTATGGGACGATGAAGCTTCTTTTACACGAGATGGTATCAATAATTATGATAATTTTCATGAATGGACTGCAGAAAATCCTCATCTAAGAAGGCGCTCGCATTTTCAACATAGATTTAGTGTTAATATGATAGCTGGTATTCTTAATGACCGTCTGATTGGACCATTGGGACTGCCACGTTTAAATAGTGCGAATTGCGTTTTCTAGAAGACTCTTTACCCTTATTACCGCAAGACGTGCCATTAAATATTAGACATGCAATGTGGTAGCAACACGATGGGGCACTACCACATCAATGTTGTTATGTTCTTTTAAAATTTGCCG
Organism: Limonius californicus; assembly: GCA_014611495.1. Classification (NCBI taxonomy): domain Eukaryota; kingdom Metazoa; phylum Arthropoda; class Insecta; order Coleoptera; family Elateridae; genus Limonius; species Limonius californicus. The sequence continues at coordinate 5,512 of JABXWE010063492.1, forward strand.
CTTTATATGAATTAATTTCGTAATTTGATTGCCGCTCTATAGGAATTAAAAACGTTATTTTAATTGCAGTTTTATTTTGGGTTACCGTTTCGCTATTTTGTTGTTTTCAACGATTGAGCTATGTTGACAGGTCCCTTTTAGGCTTAAATTGCCGAATATTGTTTTTCTCGCGCCTGACCTTAGACGCTTCTGAGAATTTACGTGCCGAATTAGTTTTTAAACAATTTCGCAATGTGATGCAATTTCTTTTGGGGAAAATGCAGCTTCACGTCGCGTTAGCCAGTCAGTCAGTTTAACATCTCTGATGGCTCCGGATCTTCCCAAATTCCATCTACGGGGAAGGGCCGTAGATAAATGAAGTGTTGCAAGTCAGCCTTACATCTTGAATGGCTCCGGTCGCCCGTACGGGGGCCGTTACAAAAGTCAGTTTTCGATGTTCAATGACTCCAGGTCTTCCCAAATTACATATACGGGGAAGGGCCGTTACGAAAGTAAAGAAGACACTAGACTTTTGACCCGGAACGACGTTTTTTTTTGATAGCGGATCTTTTCGCGGCTGCTCTGCTATATCGAACCTACCGTATCGTACTTTTGCTTTAGGCAAAAGAAAACGCTCGACAAAGTCGGGTTTGATTATATATTCAGCAGTGTTAGCCCTAATATAGAGCAATTAAGTATAATTGTCCTCTCGATTTATTCGGATAAAAGCGAAATTGATCCCGTGGAAATTGTGCTTCGTCATTCCACTAAAATTGATCCGTGGAAATTGTGCTACGTCGTTCCACTAAAATTGATCCCGTGGAAATTGTGCTTCGTCGTTCCACTAAAACTGATCCAGTGGAAGTGGAAATTATGCTTCGTTGTTCACTAGTTTGATTCCGTGGAAGCAGAAGGGAACTAATTTCCCACTGGCGTACCTACGATCGTGTCGTCCCCAAAATTTTCTGAAGTCGTCTACCCTTCTTTTCCTGCCGGACCGAGGCTAGAATAACCCGAAAGTTTTGTGTTTCTGTGAAGCGAAACCTTACACGCTACTTGAAAAATTCAACCTCATTGAACCTTTTTTTTTGTTTGTGACAATAGCGACCTTTAGTCGTAGATAGTTGTTTGTATTACTAAATGTAAAGGTTAATTACTGTGTGATTTGTGTAAGCTCTGACGCCGCTGGCTACGTGGTCTTTTGGGACCGTTTACGTGCGCCAGTGACGGCGGGCAATTGCTGGGGCGCTCAATTGACTATCTGTAAAATAGAGTTTTAAAAAAAATCACGTTTATGCTGTCATTTTGTTGTATTGCCAATAGCTTCATATATTATATGTGTTTTAAAATTTACTGCCTCTTTTAATATTGGGTATTCTGTACTTGTTTGTGCTTAAATTTTGCAAGCTTCATATATATAGGAGGAGGCATTCCCGTAAGCGGTTGGCCTCTCGGCCTTCCACGAGGACCTACAATCAGCTGAATCTGGTTGCGCCCACTAATTTTGACTTACCCTGTACACAACTAGGAAGATTTCCTCCCGTAAGCGATTTTCGCGAACTCCCCCTACTCCTCTGAGCTAAACTGTAGACCCTTTTCCACCTATCCGGTTCCGGGTCGACGGAAAAGCTCGTTTGGCCCGTAACACAATGTATTTGTGTAGGAGGACCCGTAGTATGGCTACCATGTTCGCTGGACCTGACTCCATTAGATTTTTATCTTTGTGGTCACATGAACAGACTGTTTATGCAACTGAATTGCACACAGTAGAAGAATTACGCCAAAGAATACAGAAGGCTGCCGATATTATTAGGAATAACCCAGCAACCATATTAAGAAAATATTGCCGGTACGTTTTGGGACACCCTGTATAGTACACATTGTACCTTTGACATACAGTAAACATATACATTTTAAATGTTTCCGTACACGTACGTGTGTCCATGTGTTTTACACATATTTTTCCATTCTGCATGCATTACATTTTCAAGCATTTAAATAATTTTAAGTGACAACAATTATAAATGCAGATATTAATATACATAGGTATATATTTGTGAACGTTACATTTTAAACCTCATTTTAAACTTTTCTTAGCCTATGCACGCGCGTTACGTTACCCTACAATTAAATAATTTTAAGTACCAATAAACTCCAACATGAAATACATAGTTTACAGTCTGCATCAAACCTGCTTGCAAATGTTTTAATATTAATAAATATATTAAGCCGTATTTTGCACGTTCTTTGGAATTTTAAGTGGATACTATTTTTATAGAATAAAATAATTCTAGTACTTGTATAGTCAAATTGCATCTCATGACAAATAAAATGTAACACGTATAAATATATTTTACAGAATTTCTATATGCGCTGGCATATGTGTATCTACGAGTGTCGATATTTAAGAAGTATTTTAAAAATTCTTCATGTCCATTACATGTTTATTAGGAGTAAATAAGTTTCATTGGAAGCAGATCTGGTAACATATATAAATTTAGGAAGACTAAGGCTTGTATGAGACGGCACAGAATTTTGTACAAAATTTTGTTCAAAGTGTTTTTACAAAACTCTGTGTCGTGTCATACAGCAAAATTTTGTTCAAAATTTTGTACAAAATTCTGTAGATTCAGGTCCTAAAACCAGAATTTTGTACAAAATCGGCGTCGTAAGTTTTAGTGTTTATTAACAATCATAGAGGGCAGATAAGAATATGTTTACCACATGTTTACCCCGCCTGCCGACACACCGCGCACTTTCTCTTATCTTGTTCGTGTTATTAATTTCTGCAGCTTGTTTGCTTTGTCGTGCGTTCATGTAAAATCAATAAATAAAAGCGCTACGAACTTATGCAATAACCTAATATTATCAAATCTTGTTAGAATCCCACTTTATCAACAGTCACATGATTATTTTGACAGTTTTCTCACAGATGTCACCATAATTTGTACGTATTTGCGCATGCTCACAGACAGAATTTTGAACAAAGTTCTGTGCCGTGTAATACGTGTTTTACAGAATTTTGTACAGAATTGTGTTCAAAATTTTGTACAAAATTCTGTACCGCGTCATACAGGCCTAAGGTGGGCAGGACACGAACGAAGAATGAACAAAAATGCCATAGCAAGACGTGTAGAAGAGTAAATTCCGGAAGGGTCAAGAGGCAGAGGATGTCCAAGAAAAAGGAGGAGTGGAACAGTGACAGAAGATGCACAAGCGCTCCTAAACATTAGGAATTCGAAAAGATGGGCTCTGGATAGAGATAGATGGAAAGTGAAGCTAGGGGAGGCCAAAGCCAGATATGAGCTGTAGAGCCGCTGCGTAAATAAATAAGTTTTATTGTACGCTACCTGTATATTTTTAAAGTCGGCGTAAATTAAACTTTTCCTAGTTGTTATAAATTATTGCACAATTGTGAATTTTACAATTTTAATGTTAATTGTGCGCTTATTTTGACAAAATACACAATAGTAGAATTATATAATTGGAAATATCCTTTAGATTTTCTGGCATTCCAGTTGCAGGACAATTTTCACCATCAGGAAAACAAGATTGTACAAACAGCCTTTAACATCCCACTACTGAGCACTGGCCTCTTCTCTGTCACGTGTTTCATCTCAGCGCTAAGGTACGTACAATACATATAGATGTGTCTTCTTCTATTTCTTCTCAGATTCCACCACCTGTCAAGGGTCTTTACCGACTTAAGGAGTTCCTTCCATCTATTCCTATCACAGGCAATCCTCTGCCAGTTATTAGCACCAAGTCTATTCATCTTGTCTTTGCCTTTTTTATGACGTGCCACGTCTGATTTGTTGTAAAGCCTCTTTAATTCGTAGTTATGCTTCTGTCTCCAGACCTCTTGCTCTTGCGTTGGCTTAAAAATTATCCGCAGTATCTTCGTTTAGAAAACTATTACCCTTCTTAATGAACATCCATGTTTCGCTTCTGTATGTATGTATCCACTGTATTATCGTTGTACACATTAATATTAATGAATTATTAATATTTTCTTAAACATACCTTGCATGGAGTAGTACACTATGTTGCTATGAATATTCTTGTTGTTATATGGTTTTTCTCATTGATGACTGCGATCAGGTACTAAATATCCCCACCTCTTCTATTTCTAGGTTAGTTATAGCTTGGGTTATCTCATATATTGGTGTTCTTTATATTCGTATGTACTTGGTTTTTTCTTCGTTAATTGTGAGACTTTCTTGTTTGGCGTTTTTTTTTTAGAATATATTAGCATATATAACGTTTCATTTTTCGGAGCTAGCTATTATCAGGCCGTTGCATAGCATAGCATTTGATACTGGTTTTTAAACATGTAGTCCTCACACATCCTTATATGTTGTATTTAAATCATCTGCGATTTGCGGATGATATTATCCTCATATCAAATAATAGCAGCGACGCTTTGAAGGTTGTCATGGAACTAAAGGAAACTGCAGGAAGAATATTGGTTTTCAAATAAATATGAACAAGACCAAGTTCATAACAAGTAGGGAAGTCAATATGATCATTGAACACGAATATACATAAATACTTAGGACACGAAATAAGGCTAGGTAGGGACCACTAAACTTGTGAGATCCAACGCTCACCAGAAAAACAATACAAACATTGAAAGTGGAGCGTAGAGAGAGCCATACTTAGCATGGCTAGAAGAGATAGAATTCAGAATAACATCATACCACAAAGAACAGGATGGACAGACATTTTAAAACGTATTGCAGAACTTAAATGGGGGTGGACTGGGCACGTTGCGCGATTAAAAGATAATAGATAGCAGAAGAGAATAGTAGAATGGAAGTCACTAGAAGATAAAAGAACCAGAGATCGACCACCAAGCCGGTGGACAGATAATATAAAAGGATAGCGCAGAATTGCATAGCAAAGACACAAAACAGAGGAGATTGGGAATAAATAGAGGAGGCTTACGTGCAGCAGTGGACAAGAGAGGCTGGATGATCATGAGTCATCATGCTGACTCGGGATTCTTTTTATTATGTCATCTAACACCATATTAAACAATATTGGGGATCATATTTCTCTGCCTTAGACCCACGTCGCTGTTGATGGTATAGGTTTTCTCTCTTGCTACTCTTATTCTATATTGTGCGTTTGTCAGTTTCAATCTAATTAAATTTTCATATTTTATTTATTGTATAGAAGAGTGTCATAACGCAGTCGTAAGCGAATATGTAGTACCGATCGATTCCGTGTTGTCTTGCCTTCTCTGCAAGTTGTGCCATACCAAATATCTGGTCAATTGTCGATTTTCCTTTCATGAACCCCGCCTGGTATTTTCCCGTTTTACTCTTTCGGTATAGCTTCAGTTTTTCTAATAGTACGTGGGCCAGGATATATTGAAAAGTCTCACCACTAGGATCTTGATAATCGTAATGGAAACTTTTTGATGATAAAGAATGTTTAAAATCTGTGAAAACCTGTTTAAAACAACTAAGTAGCAAAACGGCGTAAACCAACAACGCAATTGTTAAAATTGCGTGAAGTGAATTGTCAATTGAACAATTTTCAAATGTTAACACTTACTTAGTAATAAATCTTATCGGCCTATGTTAACTAGATCTACTGTAGAGGGATACTACTAGGGTAGTTTTTACGAATAACCACTCACAAGCAAAATTTTACAACAAATATATTCTAACTGTTTGATGACATAACGTAGATTGTTTGTTTAAAACCTTAACTTGTTAAAAATACAATGAAGATCAATCCATAAATGATACTACAAAATTTGTACAGTACATAATATTTTTTATAAAGTTTTTCTGAAGTTTCTTAGTGCACTTTCCGCAAACACAACATGACCTCATTTTATGCTTCAGACGGGAAAACCAACCTGTTGCATCTGTTCGTAATTCTTAATTAAAATGGAAATAATCTACTAACAAAATTTAAAATAGACTCCAACTGCTTTAGATTATCAATGTATATCTTTAGAGAAAACTCAAAAACTACGCCGCTGAAACACATAAGTGTTTGATCTAATACCTGCATGCAATCTCCATTAAATAAACACATGCTTAAAATTTTTAATTTTCTGCATCGAAATTTACTGATTTATCGGCTCTAGCTCTAATATCCTCTACCGACTTCTGGAAATTAAACACTTATACAACAAATATTCAGCCGCCCAGATACATATAAATTACAAAGTAGAATAGAATTTAAAACATTACTTTAATTAGTATGTCCAATTTACCAAATTTCAATCTAAATAAGGTCTTTTAATATTAAGGATGGCATTTTAAAGGATCCGTTTAACTTCCAGACTACTGTAATTTAAAATAAAATGAATAACATCTTTAAGTGAGACTATTAAGCGAAACGAACGTAAATTTTGAAGAATTAAGACTCACACCGGGAAAGACAAAAAACAGAAAGGAGGAGAAAAAGACGCGCATCTAAACGAAACTAATTAGTATTTTCTGGCATCCCATTTATAACTAATACACTTCTTGGGCCTTCATTCCTAAAAAAAATAAAATGCCTTATACAAATTTAGGAAAAAGCCTTCTTACCTATTTGAATAACTATTTTTATGTACATTAGATATTTCGAAACCTGTGGATATAACCCAGGAGTTCTAGATGAACCGGAAATGGGGCTTCGGTGGAGTAGTTCGGGAACGCGTTGCCATTCGAGGTCACAGCGAAATGTGGTCGATTGACTGGGGCGTTCGAATCCCAGCTGGGGTGATCGCATTTTCGCTTAGTTAAATTTAAGGTGCATGTTGCATGAATGTTTAGTGTGTAAAGGACGCCCGCCCCCCTGAATGAGAGAGAAAAAAAAAGATGAACCGTAAATAATTTTTACTGAATTTTGAACAAACCAAGTTAAACCACAACAACTTCACTAATCGGTAGGTGACCCCGTAAATTAAACTGTTAGAAGGTTTTTAGACTGAATAAAAAAAATTTCTATGGCGCATTAATATGTAAAAGTATCCTTCAATCTTCAACCAGTGATAAAACATCACATTTAAAATCTATTTCTTAATTTCGTCTACCCTCCACTATTTTCGTTACCGCGCTGATGAAATCCTAACCTAAATATTTATATGTATTCGGCCAGTGTACTTTTTGGTGGGAATAATAAAATTCAGTTATATACTGTACGGATGTGTTATTGAAAATTTGTCGACTACTTTCTTCTATTCCTTCAACTTTCGTTGGCTGCATATACCTGAAATCGACTTCTACTTGATTCTCACGGATTCTTTGTCAATATTCCAGGGAGACGCCCCGCTATTGAAAGCTACTTCTAGGAAGTCCGCACACTTCGTTTCTGAAGATCATTCTCAGGTTATCAAGCATAAAAGCAGGTGTCCAAGTAAAAGACTTCATTTGAATCCAATGCACCACTAGAAAGCCAGGAATCTCCAAAACCCAATCTAGTACCTCCTATTCTGTTCTACGTCCAAAAAAACAGCTTGCAGAAAGGCTCTTAAATTACATACGGGTAGCCGTAGTATTTTCCTTTATAATATTTCCGCAGTATCTCATTAATTATTTCCTTGCAGTTTTATAAGAAATACGTAAAGCTGGGTCTCTAAATGATGCCAGTAAGGCGCCCGTCATACAATATTTAACTAAACCAATACTACTATGCCCACTCCGAGTAGATATTTAACACCAGTCTCTAACTGGTTGGAGTCTGGTAGATTTACGTCAGTTGGTGTTAAAAGACCAACCAATGCGTTTATAATTATTATTGGATAAATACGTAACCGATAGCTTAACATATTATAAATTTGTTTGAATTCGAATATTACTAGCAGCGGGAAAGGTCAAATTAGCGACCAACTTACCCGAAAACAACATTTGAAGATAACCAGCGATAGTTCCGCACATTCCGTTGTGAAACGATTGGTATTACAGGGAACACCTCAACGTAACTGTTATGCTATTGTTTTCATTGAATACACCGTTGTTAGTACCCTTAATGTACTTTGTCTGATGCGTGTCTTTATTTAATTACAAACCTGGATACTATGATTGCGGGATGATCTGCCATGCGTGTAATGCACACCTGCGTACGATCCGCGACACTTTAAGCGCTAGACTTTGCTGTTTATAATAATCGTTTGCATATTAATTTTAAAATTTATTTTAAAGTATATTGTAACAGTTTCAGTTTCACAGTTTAATTTTGTACCAACCGTAGGTAATAGATATTGCATATCGCCTATTTAACAATTTGATTAATCTAGTCTTGGCTCGCACTTACTCAGCACAATCTAGAGTGTGTCCGCCCACATGCTCGCCACCATTTGCTCGCCTGCCGTTAGCTCGCGGGTCTCTTTGCTCTCCGAACGGATGCTCGACAAGCAATATATTCAAAAAATCACTGGATTTGTCTTATCATTTCAGTATCAATATTGCGCATTGCTAAAATCAACATTTATATAACTTCCGCTTTCAGTTAGAACATTTTTTCAAACGCAAATTGAATTTGTAACTGTTTTAATAAACCTCTAGATTATAAAATAAATCTGGAGTAATCGTGTACATCAAATGTCAAGAGATAGAATCTCGCAAGCTCGTATCAAATACAAACTAAAAAGACGAAGAGATGTTGGACAGCCAAGAAAGCGATGGGCGTCGAAACAGGTTTCGAAGAGTATTATAAAATAGGACCAGCAGTTTTCACTAAATCCACGATCATATGCATAGATATACAGTTTCTTAGAGTTTGGATCGAGGCGTGAACCCATACGGTTGTGTAGATAGTAGCGCAGTGATTTAGCAAAGCCGTTGTATTCGGTGATAGTTAAAATTACCTCAATTATTGTCAACACGTATAGGAAATCGCTATCGGCTATTGAAGGTCTTTTTTCCGCTCACCACGTGCGCCTTCGGGCGCGCGATAGGCGCAACCAACAATTTCGTATTTACGCGAATTATCAGCAGACTTAGTGGCAAATAAACTAAATAAGAAAAGTGTTAAGTGCAGTCAACAGAAAAATGGATCCAAAAAATGATCATACCGACATAATAATGTCAGTAGACCAGCATATCGAACCGAACGTGAGGATAATCGAAAATGGAGATCTGTCGCAGAATTCACAAGTTTCAGCCAGCAAACGTCCAAATGAGTCACCACCAACTCAAGTTAGTAATAAACGCTATATTTTTGATAATAGTGAACTGATGAAAACAAACAAATACTATTTACCTAAACAAAAAGAAAAATGCCTGTTCGATAAAGAGGATTGCACCAAAGAAGTCAAACCGGTAAAAATTCCACCTTGTAACGCGTCACCTTAGCTACGCCCCACACCCCTATAGTCCAGGCCCGCACCTGAACTCTCAACTACCCATCTACCGCACACCAACTAGAGAGCGCGCTGTCCGCAAATATCCCTACACAAGATAATGTCTTTCGCGCTTAAAAGCAGAAGCCGGCCCGCTCTGAAGGCAAGCAATCGCTCACTGTAGTTCGCTTCTCCTCGTTGAGAACTTACTCGAAACGCACCGCTTATTTTTTCCATCGTTCTTTCAACGTTATATTTGTGTTATTATTACTGTTCTATTTTGTTTGTGTTCTGTGAACCTATAGTTTGATTTTAATAAATCATCTATTACAATTTTTATCGAGTTCGATTTATTCAGCTTACGCTGGTTTATCATAGCTCACAATTTTCAAAGTGTTCTCAGCCTACTGCTTTCAATTAAATCACCCGTTTGAAAGCCT
>JABXWE010063495.1:0-11511 GCA_014611495.1 Limonius californicus
GTGTAACATCGTAGAAATAATAATTAAACATAAATAAATTCATAAATTAACCTTCACGTTGGTAGCGCCCATAATACAAATTAACATTAATGATCTGTCGAACGAAGAACTTAAATTTTCAATTACATCAGCATATATTATTATAAAAAAAAATCTCAGGGTTCTAATAAAATTATTAGTATTCGTGGCTTCTCCCAATATCATATAATTACAATAATGAATGATATAAATACATACATAAAATAATTGTGAACTTATCTTATATTTCAATGATTTTGGAACGGACTTTATATCATGCTTCCTTGAAAATGCATACACCTGCACTTAATTTGGCTCTGACACGGTCACTTCATCTCCATGCGTCGCTTGCTGCATTCCAGAAAACTGTTGAATCTGCGATTATTCCAGCTATCTCGCCAATTGTGTTAGTATCCAAGGGAACACTTCAATAATTTAGTAGAAGTGCATCAAGCAATGCAGGTAAGTAACTTTATTATATTAATTAGTAAGAAAACACCTTTTACTGATATTAATTAATTTACTTTTCAGGAACCTTGTTTAGTAAATTAAACACTTTCGGAGAATTAAATCAGATAAGTTTTATTATTATTTTTAGTAACACAACAATCACATCACATAAGTACAATGAACATCGTTAGAAATATCTTTAACCTCAAAACACATTGTAAACAAATTCTGGCCACGCCCAAAATTTGCAAAATTCTAGTTTAATAGTTTACAATTTAAAATTAGGAGCAAATAATTAATACGTGTTTACCCTTCAAGCAACTAAAACACACTAAAATCACAAAATGGGCCCAAAATCACCTTCAACTTTAAAATGCACCAATGGCCAACCAGAAACTTATATCTACGATCATCATAATATGATGACATATTATGTTTTGAAACATTTTAAAATTGCATATTACAAGATAAATAAATTATAAATTAATAAACAAAATTCATATTTGTGATCTTTGAAAATTTACAAATCTATTGATACTAATTAATTCAAAATTCAAGATAAAAAAATTACATGTAATTGAAATTACCAAATCACACAAATTACATCAGTTGAGCCACAAAATTATTAAAAACAGATACAAAACCCTACATACCACTTCACTATACACATTTATATGCTGCATAACTGCTAACAACAATATAACAAGCAAGAACCAAATTATAACCTCAACAATTAATATAAATTTCCATCTAACTTTTATAATTTGTAAATAAACAATATAATTCAACCAAACAAAAGTGCTACACCACTTCCCTTATATAACATACAAATTAATTATAATAATAATAACATCTTGAAGCATAAATTAAACTTGTCAAAAACGTATTTACAAAAAGTAAATACAAAAATAATAACAATTTTACATTTCAGGGCTCCAATACTTACCCAGGACAGGCCAAATCATCGTCTACACAGGACATAAACGTCCCCAACACTATTCACTACGGAATATCCACCAACTCTTCACTTTGATCACCAAAAAGTCACAACGTAGCATAATCCTAAGATCGGACAAGACCTTTCATTCTCATAAGGTTTACATTTTTCGTTTATAATCATCATTACCTTTCATATAGCATACTTTACATAAGAACCAAGTTAATCAAGCTATATTTCAGGTACAATCCGGATTTCTAAATAAAAAGGTATCCTTTTAATTACAATTTAAGCACTACGAAGCAAAAATAATATAGTCGAAGCATAGTATAGTAAAATTACATAATTTAGATTAAATAACATGGCAATATATATCACGTAATCAAAAACGAAGGGTAGACTTTATAAGAGAATTTTGCTAATAATAAATAAAAATATCAAAAAAATTATGAAAGAAATTTTGAAACCTTATAGTTAAAATGTTAAATTATCAAATTGAGGGCGATTGTCCTATTTGTATCAATAATTTGAATCAACCAGTTAAAACAAAAAGTAACCATGTCTTTTGTAAGAAAATGTTTAGGTAGATGGTTAGTAACAAATAATAATTGCTCAATGTGTAAAGAACAACTATCACGATGTAAAAACCAGTATGGTTATAACCAGAAGGTAACTAATTAGTTCCTAAGTGGTTTTGCTTTTTAGATTATACAGGTAACGTTTATAATTGGTGTGACAAACATTTTCCAGTAATAATAGCGAAACAAGTTGCAAAGGTAATAATATAGAATGAATTAATTACAAACCAAAACGCAACAGTTTCATTATAACATACTTTCCACATTTAGACTGTTTTATTCTAGAATAGTTGTACTGCAAGATCACATAACTAGCAGAAACCTAAATAACTAACCAATAAATACCTTATGGAAGAAGTTTATATTTCCATGCGGTAGACAAATTGTTTAAAAATTGTTGGATTGCGTCAACGAATTAAAGTTAATCCTGGGCCGTAACGGCCAGTGGTTCAAGTCTCCAGGAATGGGTTTCTTAAGCACTATAACTTAATGATCAACTTGCAGGAGAACAAGCTAGGATATCCACTCACCCACATTTACTCCACTCCTCCCCGCGTATATCCTCGGAAAACAAACCACTACAAAACATGCATTCTGCATCCGCATCTTCATCGTTGACATCCTTATCAGAATCATCATCCAGGATAGGATCCTCTCCAGAATCTGATGTAGTCTTTCCTTTATTGCTCTGTGTTAACTGACCGCGCCGTTGTTGCTTTTTTCCCTTCAATGAATTCTCTCGTTCTTGTTCGAACAGGCTTTGTTCAAGCTGATCTTTGTAGGGTGTACTAGTTATTACCCAACTAGAACCCTGTCGAGATTTTCTTTGTTTATTTGCCTGTCCACTACAAGAAGGTAGCGGGCTAATGTCCTGTACTCGTACCAATTTCTTTTTTGCTTCATCAATACATTGGGGACTTTGATTTTTCTTGGTTTGACATTTTCGTGGAGGTGATTCATTCTGTTCATTTTTTCGTGTTTCTTCCTGATTTAGTTGCTCTCTTAGAGGTGTCCCTTCGTTAATTTGTTGCCGCATTTCTGCTGGTGGTGGTGTTCTTTCTCTTTGTCTTTCAATGGTAAAATCGTGTTCAGAAAAAACATTTCTGTTTAATGGATATATGCCAGCTTTTCGGAAACCATTGGCAGAAATCTCAGCAGAAGCGGCTTTCAAATATGCAGGACACATTAGCTTATAAATGTGGAAAGCTGTTATGTTGCGACCAGTATTATGTTTAAGCCACATTTGGATTTGTTGTGAGTAATATGTCTTAAAAGGTGCCATGAAAGATAAATCTAATGGCTGTATTTTGTGAGATGTATGCGGTGGGATACATACAATTATGATGTGGCTATAGTGCCCATCAAGGATGAGCACAACTGAACTCTCACGGGATAGTTTTGCATGAGCGATGAAATGTTGAATCCATTGAGAAAATATATGTTGCTGAATCCAGCCTGATGGATGAGATGCTGCTTTGGAACCTGGAGGTGCTCCGTCTAACAATTCTGCTTTCATGTTTTTTCTCGGAAAACAAATAATGGTGGGACTTTAAACTATAAGGTATTTTGTGATGCACTTGAACAATCGCTTGCATTGGGTACTGCTATGTCGAATAGAGTAATTTGTCTAGGAGATATAACTATTGATCTATTAAAAGTATCTAATCCCGATACTAATTATTTCAATACAATGATTGAAACTTTAAACCTTAAACAAATAATCACAGAACCTACAAGATTATTAGCTCTACTTGATATCATTTTAATCTCTGATCCTAATCTAATAAGCAGTTCTGGAAATCGGGAACTACATCTTTCTGATCATGAACTGATTTACTGTAGCTTACGTTTAGTTAAACAAAAACCTGCTCCAATCTATAAAACGTACAGAAGCTTCAAAAACTTTGATATTAACAGCTTCTATTATGATCTCAATCAGTTTCCATTTCAGCATATTTACGAGTTCGTGGATGTTAACGATAAAATTACACTGCTTAATGCGGGTATACTTGATGTGTTTAACAAACACGTTCCAATAAGAACTGTTAGAATAACCAGAAATAGAGCTCCTTGGATCACTGATAATATTAAATTACTCATGTCATTAAGGGACAAGGCTAAACACAAATTTAAAAATACGCGTAATCCAGTGCATTGAGACTACTATAATTCATTGCGTAATTTCACTACTAGAGCAATAATTAATGAAAAGAAGGCTTATTTTGAATACATTTCTCGTAACCGATCTGCTAAAGACATGTGGCGTGAATTGAAATCGTTAAATGTGTCGAGCAAAGCAGTACCCCCATTCCAGATAATCTTCTCAATCCTAACGCAATTAATGACTTTTTTCTTAACTCAATAATGATACTGCCGATCTTGTTAATTTTGACACCAACAATAGGTTTACTGATAACATAAATAATTTCAGTTTTAACCCGGTCATTGAAACTCAAGTTAGGTCTCTAATAAACAAGCTTAAAAGTAATAGTACTGGTACTGACGGTATTAACTTAAACATTATAAAATATTGCTGTCCGTTGATAATCCCCTATATCACTCATATTTTGAACACTTGTTTGCTTGCTAATATATTTCCCGATGAATGGAAAAAGCCTTTGTCATTCCGGTACCGAAATCTTCAAGTCCTGTAGGCTATAAAGATTTACGTCCAATTAGTATTCTTCCTACTTTGTCAAAATTTTGGAAAAGGTCATGGAGCTGCAATTAGGTACAAACGCATTTGAACAAATATTATATAATACCGGAATGTCAAGCAGGTTTTCGCCCAGGTCATAGTTGTATGACAGCGTTTACCAATGTAATAGACAACATAATTGCAGGATGTGATAAGGGTATGGTGTCGGTGCTGGTATTGTTAGACTACAGTAAAGCATTTGACATGATTGATCATACAATCATGTTTGCTATAATGACTTTTATAGGCCTTTCTAATGACGCTGTTTCTTTGTTCATCAGTTATTTAAGTAACAGAAGCCAAATAGTTAAACTTTCTGATTCATGCCCAAATTCGCGAGAAGCTACACGAGGAGTGCCACAGGGATTTATTCTTGGTCCACTCTTATATATTATCTATACATCCACATTTCATGGTGGTTATGTAACAACATGTAATACTCAGATGTATGCTGATGATACTCAGTTATATTGCTCTTTTATGATTGATAATCTTCAGCAGGTTATGACGGGTATTAATCGTGACTTGGAGAGTATATCTAATGTATCAAAAAATCACTTCCTAAAAATTAATCCCACTAAATCTGTAATGTTGTTCTTTGGTAATAAGAAAGATGTAGCAGTGCTTAAAAGCGATCTCAACATCAATATCGACGATGTTGCACTTCCAGTATTTGAAGAAGTTAGAAATTTGGGTCTTATACTTGACGGCAGCCTGAGATTCAAAACACATATATCGAATTGCACTAAAAAAGCTTACCTAAACTCGAAACTCATATATCCCCACAGATTATACCTATCGGTAGCCATTAAAACAATTTTGTGTGAAGCTCTTGTAATGTCCCATTTTGCCTACTGCTCTCAGGTATACGGCCCATCTCTTACATACGACTCCAGTCAGCAAATTCAAAGAATACAGAACTCTTGTATAAGACTCATCTTTGGTATTAGAAAATTTGAACATGTTTCACATAAATTACTTGTTTTGGGTTGGCTATCTATGGCAAATAGAAGGAAGTTGCAAAGCGCGACTTTTTATTATAAAATTTTATTGGAAAAGCAACCATCGTATTTACATCGTAAAATTTCATTTAGGGAAGATGTGCATAATTTAAATATTCGTTTTAAAGGTACCATCACGCCACCTCTCCATAAGACGGCTCTCTTCCAACGAAGTTTCACTTACCAAATAGCAAAATTTTATAATTCTCTTTCCATGGAATTTAAAACATTCTCTATTTCGCACTTTAAATATCAGTACAGGAAACTCCTGCTTAATGAACAGTCGCAAAACTAGCTTCTTGACAGAGTTTTTTTTGTGTTTTGGAAAGTGTTTTATTTCTGGCCTGATAATTCTTGGTTGGGTGTGCTGCATTCGGTTGTTTTGGGGCTACTCTAATTTAATTTAATTTGTCTAATTTGATTGAATTTAATTTGAGTTAACTTAATTTAATTTAATCTAATTTAATTTAATTAATTTCATTTCATTTCATTTCATTGATGTGTAGAGGTTTTCTTTTTTATTCTTTTCTTTTTAGTATTAGACATTTGTTTCTTAATATGTTTTTTCTTTGTAAGTCAAGGTTCAGTGGAAGAGCAAGCGCATCAGCTTGAACTGCGCCTTGTGATTTCTCATAATTATGTAATTTATTATTTGTAAAATGTGCAATATGTCCTTTGGGAAATAAAGACCTTTATTATTATTATTATTATTATTATTATATACCACGTCCGGTGCTAGCAACACGTGCACTTGCACGGGGCGGCTGAGTTTTTAAGGGCAGAATTGGGCCCAAAACTATCATTCGAACGTGAGCCATCCAAGCGTAAAGATGGCTGACCAGGATTTCAAGGAAGCCAAGACGCGCAACCAACGCCGTGCCACCGCTGCTGCCTCCGCTGCCGCTGTTGCCGCTGCCGCCGTTGCTGCCTCTACCACCTCCGGCTCCACCACCGCCGCCTCCACCACCGCCGCCTCCACCACCGCTGCCTCCACCACCGCGTCCGCCGCCGCTGCCGCCGCCGCCTCCAGCACCCAAGTAAACCAGCGATCAGGTGAGAATGTTCCGGTTCCGGCATTATTATCTCTCGTTATACCCGAACCCGCTCGCCCGCCCCGCTCCCGTCACTCGTCCTCATCTTCCACAACATCCCAGCCCGAAAAATTCCGATATGCAATTAAAAACATCCCCGACAGTTTCGCCTCCCAAAAATCTTTTTACTCTCTCCTAGTTTCCCACGGACTCAAGACAATTCAAACCCTCGTTGTAAATTACAACAAGACCGCCCTCCTCGTCACCCTGCAACCCCTCAACGGTCTTACCCAATCCACCCTCCGCACCGCCACCAACAGCAAGACCCTGGAAGTAGCCCCTCTTTTTCGTAAAGCTTCCACAATTCCAGCCCCAAAAAAACTGCCCACTTTTTCCATTGTCGCCCGTGACGTCGACCAGGACATCGCTCCTGAAGACGTCAAGCTCCAGTGCCCCCAACTCGAAATTTTTAAGTGTTGGCGAATCACTTCCCGAAAGTCCAACAAACCCACTTCTATGTTCCGAATAATCTCCTCGGACAAAAACACAATCGATGAGCTCCTTATCAACGGACTCAATCTTTACGGCCGCAAACATCCCTGCGAGCCCTCTCACCCCCCCACCCCCACACCTCTCCAGTGCCCCAAATGTTTTGCCTTCGGGCACTCCCAGTCCGAATGCCGCAGCAAACCCATCTGCCCCACCTGCCCAAACAACCACCCCCCCGGCAAATGCCCAAGTGAAACCCCCATCTGCCCCCGCTGCAAAGGCGATCATCCCGCCTGGTCCCACAACTGCCCCCAATTCCCCCAACCCGAAACCATCACCCCCGAAACCCCGGTTGTTCCAACCAAAATCATCGAGACCAACATCGACCCTGAAAATTCCGACATGGATGATTCCCCAATCCATGAGCCCTTCCTTTCGGTGAGACAATTCCTCCGTTTTATCACCAAAACTCTTTTCGACTTGTTCCCCCTTCAGAAACAAAAAATCCAGACCACTCTAGAGCAGTCCGCTAGAGTTTGCCTAGACCGCTTCCTCCGCGTTTCGCACTCTGGGAACAAAGTCATCTTCACTTTTAATTAAGTCCCCCTCCGCCCCGCCCCTTTTTTTTTGCCCCCGGACCTCCTTAATGCCTCACAACCTTACTTTCGGAACCGTAAACGTCTGCGGTCTTCTCCGTAAATTTCAACCCGTCAGGAACTTCCTCTCCACTGACAATATCTCTGTTCTCGCTATCACGGAAACCCGAAAAACAGGCACCATTAATTTCACAGGCTATCATACCTATCAAAAACCCAATCTCAACCCCAACCACGTTTATGGCGTAGCCATACTGATCTCCTCTCAATTGGCCTCTTCTGAACACCCCCTCCCAGCACAATTTCACCATCTAGAAGTTGTCGCAGCAAATCTTCATGTCAACAATCTCCAAATAACCATCATCTGCTATTACAACCCCCCCGCCTCCCAAATTTCGAATGATATTCTCAACTACGCCTCCCAAATCAACCACTGTATCATCATGGGCGATTTCAATTCCCGCCACACCGATTTCAATGACACCACTTCCAACCGTAACGGCAGATTTCTAGTCAATTCTTTGAATAACCTCCCCCTCGCCCGCCTTCGAAACAATCTCCCCACTTGCATAACCCACAATGGATCTTCTATCATCGATCACATCCTAGTCACCGACAATTTAACCCCCTTCACTAACCCCGATTCTTCCATCGGCACAACAGTCACTTCAGATCACCTCCCCCTAATCTCAAACCTCTTCTTCCCCGGCCACCAGCCCCCCCCCGATTTCATAACAATCTTCGACTACCCCAATGCCGATTGGAACAATTTTCAAGAATTCATCTCCCAGAATCTCCCACCCATTGCCCTAACAGATACCCCAGCCACCATCGACGACCAAATCTCAGAATTCACCACCCTAATATCTCAAGCCAGAACCCTCCATGTTCCGACCAAACAAATCACCAAACACAGAACTCCTCTCCCCCCACGTATTCTAGACCTCATCCGCCAAAAACGGCGAGCCTATCACGATTACTCTCGAACTCGCCTCCCTATTTTCAAAACCAATTTCAATCGACTCAACGCACTAATCCGCCGTGACATAAACGACTTCCGCTTAACCCAATGGACCAACATCTGCCAATCTCTGGATTACCGTGATGGGAAAGCTTTCTGGGCCAAATTCCAGTTACTTATCGGCCAAAAATCAAACCCAAACCATCACCTCAACTCCAACAACACCATCTTAAATAACCCCCAGGATAAAGCAAACTGTTTCGCCCAAACCCTTCAGAACATCCACCAAGTCCCCGAAGACCCCTCTTTCAATCAACGCTTCTTCAACGAAGTCACCCGCTCCACTACCCAATTTCGTGTAAATCCCCCCGTCGACCCACGCCCCGAAAACGATTTTCTTATGGACCCCACGAATCCCGACGAGATCAAAGCCCTCATAAAAATTCTCAAAAACACAAAAGCTCCCGGCCCCGACCAAATAAAACCACTTCTTCTCAAAAATCTTCCCGACTCAGCAATCAATGCCCTTTCAATCATTTTCAACTCTTGCCTGCAAATTTCTTACTTCCCCACCTCATGGAAAAATGCCTCCACAATCATGATCCATAAACCCGGCAAAGACCCCAAAAATCCCTTATCATATCGCCCAATTTCTCTCCTCAACATCATGGGCAAACTCTTCGAAAGAATTATCACATCCCGCCTCAGAGAAACCCTCGAGTCCAACAACCTCCTCCCCCCCGAACAGTTTGGTTTCCGCTCCCAGCGATCCACCACTAACCCCATTATGGAATTCCATACCGACTCGACCAGAAGTGCCAACCTGAACCGGTGCACGCTCGCCGTCTTTCTGGACATAGAGCGTGCATTCGATAAAGTTTGGCACGACGGTCTTATCCACAAACTCATCGCCCTCAATCTCAATCCCGGCTTCATCAAGTTAGTGGACTCTTTTCTCAATAACCGCTCCTGCAAAGTCAAAGTGCAAAATTCATTTTCTTTCCCCGTCCACCTTCACTCCGGCGTCCCCCAAGGATCAGTTTTGTCCCCCCTTCTCTACATCATCTATTCCCACGACTTCCCAGTCACCGACCCAGCCCGCACAAAAACCAGGCTCTTCGCCGACGACACTGCCATCTGGTCCTCCCAACGCTCCTCCGAACTAGCCTCCCGAGAAATCCAAAATGCCCTCAATCGAATCCACACTTGGACCTGCAAGTGGCGGATAAAACTCAATGCCGACAAGTCCTCATCTATTTTACTCAAGCACCCCAACATGACCCGAAATCCACGATTCGATCCCCATTTCGTAAATCTAAGAATCAACAACCAAAGAATCCCGCTCTCAAACCAGGTGAAATATCTCGGCATCACCTTTTCTCACACCTGCTCTCTCATGCCAGACCTCCGAGAAACCCTCAAAAAAGTTCGCAACCGCTCTCACCTACTCCGCCGCATCCAAGGCCGTTTTCAAGGTTGCAATTCTCGAACACTCCTCCACACCTACAACACCTTCATCCGCCCAGTAATCGAATACCGAGCCCCCATCTATGCCTCGCTCCAACCCCATGCCCTAGAACAAATTCGTATGTGCGAACGGCAGATTTTCAGGCGAATTTTCAGACTCGACTTTCGATACCCCAGCATTTTAATCCACGAAAATCCAGACATCACCCCCATCTGCCGCCGCCTCCAAAAACTCCAAAATTCTTTTGTCACCCGCACTCTCAACGGCAACAACCCCATAGCCCAAGCCACCCTCAGAGTTTCTCCCAAACGCCGCAACCGAATTCCCAGAAAACCCCGGAGGAAACTCAAGCACCCCCCCACAGCCCTCTTATCATCCCTCTACCCCGACCTCCCCGATGATCTCCTCGACCTAGTCGAAAACACCCCCCTAACAATGCGATAAGCGTTGTTAGGATCCATCCACAGACTATACTACACCAATTTTTTTTTCAATTTCCAGAACTCCATCAACCACCCCCAACGCGAAGAACCATTAAGGAAGCAAGGACCCAACTACCATCCCACAAGAAGACGCAAGACCCCACACAGAAGGAAGGAAGCCCAGGACCGAAGAGGACAAAATCCTAGAACGGCCAGCCCATACAACATTTAATTTAATCTAGATTAGTTCAATGACATGTACATATTTTAAGTATTTTGAATAAACGTATTTACCTGGCTGCGATATTCACTGCCGATGACACCGCCGTCTTGACCAGTTCCCGCCGCCCCCGGTTCGTCGTCCGACGGTTGCAGGAGGCAATGGACAACATCGAGGACTGGTTTCGAACCTGGAGGATCGAAATCAACGCCGAGAAAAGTTCCGCCATAATGCTGACCAGAACGCGACGCCTACCGGACACTCCAGTCCAGATCTTCGGACGAAATATCCCATGGAGGACCGAAGTTCGATACCTGGGGGTCACCCTGGACGCCAAGCTCACCTGGGCGCCTCACATCGCCCAGTGCACCAACCGAGCTAAAGGAGCAATGGGGGCCTTAAACTGCCTCCTGAACAGGACAAGCAAGCTCTCTCCCAGGAACAAGCTGATCCTGTACAAGACAGTCATTAGGCCCATAATGACATACGCCGCCACAGTCTGGGGTTACGCCGCCCGCACCCACATCAAAAAGCTCCAGGTAGTCCAGAACCGGGCCCTCAGGCAGGTCTTCAGCGCTCCGTGGTTCGTCCGAAACACGCAACTCCACCAGGAAGCCGAAATGCCACTCGTGATCGAGTTCA
>JABXWE010063496.1:0-14973 GCA_014611495.1 Limonius californicus
AAAGAAAGCAAAAATTAGGTATAGCCTGGACACCACTTTCAGTAAAAAAATTGGCTTTTGCCTAGCTCTTACAAATTGGAACGTGCAACCCCCCCCCCCCCAACAATTAATCTTTGGTGTCCTTCCACTTGCACAGGTTCATATTTCGAACTTCTGCCTTATAGTTTAGGTATTGGTAAGCAAACAGATTTACTATAATTTGGAAACATTTAGGAAAACTTACCATAAAATTCTGTTGTAAAATTTATCTCTAACGGTGATAGATAATTCATTTACTAATCAATAATTTCTTAGGTATTTCGAATATACTCTTTTAATATTTTGTTGAAATTGTATAAATCTATTCTTCTGTGCTAAACTAACTTGTTATAAACTACCCATACAGAATTATAATATCTAATATGTTACAAACTATTGTATGAAGTAAAGATATAGATTTCATAATAAATTTGTATCTCTGGTGAATATGTTCTGGTTGTTAGTACTTCTTGTTGTTGTTCTTCTTCTTCATCTGTAGCCTATGGACTTCCACTCTTCCACATAGGTCTCTTCTACGTTCTTTAATATCTTCCAGTTCTTGTCGGCTTGTCTCTGATTTTTAGTTAATTTAGTTAATTACGAAAAAAATTATATTGGCAACTTTGGCAACAATTATCGCTTCAGCAATAACATAAAATTAACTAATTTTGCCATTAAAGTTAGGGGTTTATAAAATGTATCCAAATTTTATCTGATAGTAGGGTTGGGTAAAGTTAAGTGCAGACATTACTAATGTGCAACCACACTCCAACTATACATTTTTCACTGAGATCTCCATACTCGATTTTGCCTAAAACCCGAAAAACGGTTTAACTTTTTTAGTTCCCACATCTCGTTTCGTCTCCGCTGACGAATTTTCGGTTATAATCTCTAAATCTTTAAGAAGTTTTAGAATTGATTTGTGTAATGAAAAGATACAACTCTAACACTTTTCTAATTTTTAGAAAATCATTCTGATTCGAGAAATGATTTTTCTATTTTTTTAAACGTTATTTAAATGTCTGATAGATCCCAAGAAGAATTTCCATTTGTTTTTGTTTTAATCCCCAAAGACGACGGTTTGGTTTTGGAAAAATAAATTGCTGAACTTATTTTTATTATTTTCTCTTTAGAAATGTATTTAGATCAAGGAATGAAAAAAGTAGGTTTTGGATAAATAAATCAAAATAACGATGTGGGAGTGCGGGTCGAGGCTTTATAATGTGCTGAACTGCGTAAAACATATGCAAAAACATTCACGAGTAGAAAAAATAAATTGCGGGGCTGTTCTGACGCTGATAGAACAAATGATAGCAAGAACGAAGCAACGAATTTGTCAGCCGGAAGAAAAAATGCGATCCGAGAAAGTGACATAAAAAAGTCGTCGTTATACTACAATATGTCTAGTTGAAAAATGCGATATAATTAGTCTCTCCAGCGCTGTTTTCCCAGCCCATCAAGGAATACAATTTCGCCAACCGACGTCATCATATCTCGAATACATCGGCACCTAACGCGACCCGTCTGCTGGGAAATATGCAAACTTGAGGGAAAGATCGAACTTTTTTCTTCTTGAGGTGACAAATATAGAATTTGCATTTAAATAGGGTATTTCCATCTGTGATACGCGCATTTCGGGTCCCCTACCCTCGCGCAGCAAACACTTGGCGCTGTTTACGAAATTAAACACACTGTAGATTATAAAAATCGGGGACAGACAAGGGCTCTAATCAGGAATCAGGGGGTCTTTATGAGAACAAAGTAGTTCTTTCTTCGGTACATTTTAAAACACGTTTTTACGCGCCCGATTCTTTACATCTCTTAACCTGGATAATTGGTGTTTTAATCATGACGAACTAATTGCTCTTTCTGCTTCAAGATGAGTCGTCATTTGTTAGAAGGTCAGATATCAGAAAAAATGACATTAATCAAAACAACGTGTTTGTTTCGAATGTTTGTCAGGTCGATTGACTTTAGTTTTAATTAATGCTTTTGACAATCTTACCTAAATTCTGAGAAGTTTTTAAAAACAACTGTTAAATAGTTAATGAAGGTCATTTTTCAAGTTCAATTGTTTATCCTTATGGAGGACAAAGTAAAATAACTTCAACAGGCACAAGAAAAATATGTTCAATATATTGAGCAAAAGAACATCTTAATACAAGTAATATCCTGACTGGTGACCGCCGGCATACTCGCCATCATATGCTCGCCTGCCGTTTACTCACAGGTTTCTATGCGAGCCAATATTTGCTCGCCACACTGATTGCTCTCCGCACAGATGCTCGACAAGCAATTTATTCTTGCAAGAAAATGCTATATTCTGTAGGCGTTTACTGCGAGGCTTGTTCAACTGAAACCCGTCTTTGATCAACTTCGCCTTGAAAACAAATGCAATAATTCAAATGATATTTGTTAATGTTAGTGGTGTTTGTTACCACACATTAATAAGTAATAAGTAAACAGAAAACCATATGGCATGTGTGGAAGTCCTTAATAGAGAAAATCGTCGAATTTTAATAAGAGAAATTTTAGAAATTGTTGGTGCGAGTGTATGATCTGCCATTGAATTGTTCGTAATCTGGGTTGCAGCAAAGTTTGTTCGCAATGGATTCCTCGTCTCTTGTCTAATGAACAAAAATTTTGGGAATGGGCTTAGCTCTGCAACACCTCACAGACTATAGGCAAAATGGGGATGACTGACTTCTGCCATTACTACGAGCCATCCAGTAAGTTATCGTCGATGCAGTGGAAACATTCAAGTTCAGCTTCACCGAAGAAGTTTAAAGCACAACCTTCTACGGGTAAGGTGATGTTAACATTTGTTTTCGACCATGAAGGACCCTTGTTGATAGAGTTTAAGGAATTTGGGGAAATGCCAATGCAAATCTGTACAACGAAGCTTTGAACAAGCTTCATCATGGAATAAGACGGAAACGTTCAGGAAAACTTCTGCGTGAGCTCATTTTGCTGCATGACAATGCTAGCCCTCATGTTGCTAATGTGGTAAAAGAAAATCATCAACGAAAGAAATGAATGGTTTTAAAGCATCCATCCTATAGCCCGGATCTATCGCGTTCCGATTTCCATATTTTTGGACCCCTGAAAAAGGCGTTAAAAGGTGGCCATTTTGAGTCTGACGCAGAATTTACAGATACAGCTGTGGAAGACTTCTTCAATCAGCAGCCACAAGAATTCTATGAGCAGGGTATACGTGGGTTAGTAAAACAATGGGTTAGGTGCCTCAAGTGTGACGGTAATAATTTATAATTAAAATGTTGAATAAATTTGTTATAAAGCAAAGATGGGTTTCAGTTGGACACACATTGTATATGACGATTCAGACCACTTCCATAAACGGAAATTTCCACAAAACATCAAAATCTATTTACTATAATAATACTTCCCCTATACCTATGGTAGCTGAAAATGGATGGGTTTTGATGATGAAATAAAAGAGGTGTTAAATTATTTTACAAATGAAGATGCCTAACAAAATATAAACTAGTTCTGCGTTGGTGCAGTTACACTTATTACTGTGAGCAAACAGACGGCGTGCAATTGTCTTGGCGAGCATCTTTCCCAGTTAGCAATCGGCAATCAAGCAATCGGTGGCAAGCAAATGACTAAGAACCCCCTAACTACTACTGTCAGTTTATCAAAGTCTAATCCTATTATGAAAAGTGGAAATTTCTATAACTCACCTTTTTCGTGATAACGGGCGTATGATGATACAGACCTGATCAGTAGAACTAAGGAGGGTTTAGTAGAAGAAGTGTACAAATTCTTTGAAGGGACTGCATAAGGACAGCACTGAACTAACTATTAAACGTCAGTGTTTTGGGAGTGTGGATAGTTTTAAGCGTTTAGGATCGGTGATTACAAACAGAAAAAGAAATGAAACTGTGGCAGATCTGAACTCAAAACTTATATCAGGAAATTAGTGTTTCTATGCGCTGCCGAATCTGTTGAAATCTAAATCCGTTGCCATAACTTCTAAAATAAAGTTGTCTAAGGCAGTGATTGAACAAACCAGTGGTGAATTACCTGGCAGAGACATGGTGTTTAACAAACCAAGAAGAGTAAGTGCTAGAAACGTGGGAGAGAAAATCCTTAAAAAAGTAAATCTATGGGCTGTTGAAGGACAATGAATTAAGAGAAATGTTTAAGGAACCAATATTGTAAAAGAATAAGTTTGACAGGGTATCTACAAAGGAACCGGACGTTTTGGCGCAGCCGGCTAAGCGTGGCCGATTTGGGGCGACCGTTTCAGCATAAACCTGACATAGCGCAGACCCGTTTGCACAGGGACGGTTTGAGTTAGCACCGTTTGGGCGCAGGGGCGATTGGGCCAGGCCCGGTTGGCCGCTTTCAAGTTTGGGCCTTAATAAATTTTAAAATATTACAAATCTGTCGCTAAGAATGATGCATTTGTGTTTTAAGTAATATATTTGTATCTGTGTGATTTTAAGTTTTTGGAACTGGAATTCTAAAGAATTATTAGTATATAAACGTAAAATAGTTTAGTTTAATAATACATTTTTAACCTTAAAAATGATGTTTTTTTTAATTGACAACTTGTAGTCACTCTCAGTAAAAGGGAAACTACCAAACAAATGCACTAGATATTGCCATGCGGTATATTTGGAGGTAGGTAAGAGCTATCTTCTGATTAAATAACATAAACACAACAATATTGTTGCAAAAACAATATTATAAGAATGCTTATATTTGAAAGTTTGGTTAAGATATTTTTATTAAATCAGTTGTTTTATCAATTGGATTTAGTAATAAAATTAGTTAATTCGGCAATTTTATTATTAACATAAACCATTTTAGAAAATAAACCATTTT
Organism: Limonius californicus; assembly: GCA_014611495.1. Taxonomy (NCBI): domain Eukaryota; kingdom Metazoa; phylum Arthropoda; class Insecta; order Coleoptera; family Elateridae; genus Limonius; species Limonius californicus. The sequence continues at coordinate 4,873 of JABXWE010063496.1, forward strand.
AATATATACTTACGTGAAAACGTCCCTGCGCCCAACTGTCTCTGCGCCAAACCGTCTTCGCACCGAAACGTTTCAAAACTGCGCCTAAACGGGTATGCGCCAAATGGGCCGCGCTTAGACGGGTCTGCGCCAAACCGCCTTCGCACTCAAACCTTTCTAAACTACGCCTAAACGGGCCTGCGTCAAATGGGCCGCGCCTAAACGGGTGTGCGCCAAATGGGTCGCGCCAAAGCAGCTGCACCAACACGTCCTAGACCACACCTACAACGCATGGATGATACAACATGAGTGAAGAAGATCCTATACAGGAAGTCACAAAGGAAAAAGCTTAAAGGCAGACCAAGATTGAGATGGTTGCATCACATCGAAAGAGATCAGCGATTACTGTGTGTCGAAAATTGGACGGAAAAGTTTAAAAGTCGGAAAGTGAAAGAAGCCAAACAGCACCAGGATCCAAGATCGCACCACCGAAGCCGATAAAACAGACAATATTGACATGTTAGTTTATTCAATGTTAGGGACGTGTCTAACCATCGTCACAGAAAATTACAGCTTCTACAAACCTTCGGGAGACTATAACCCTTTACGAGTTGTTAAGCCAAAGAATAATACTGACTTAACACTTAACTGGATATAAATATGTTTACAATATACTAAAAAAAGACAAAGCCGTTAATTTAAAAATAGAAACTTGACTATAGCTGCTGAAATCCAGCAGGCCCTACAACATAATAGATTATTTCCTTGCATTATGTGTTATGTAATCTATACATTTTATTTTTATAGGACGTTATATTATCTTCACAGAAACTAGGATCGATTAATATCCTTCCACCAAAGCCTGCCAAAATAGTGAAATAGATTGATACAGAAAGTCTTGTAATTGTTTGTAGTCAAGAGCAACTTCTGGAAATTGTGCTACAAAATCTTGCAAGCAGTTTTGTAAAGAATACAGTCAAATTACATCCAAAGTAAGCCAGTTTGTAATAATTAATTCAAGTAAATTGTAACAACTCTTGCCAAAAGTTTTGAAAAAAGTTATAAAACATGAAAGAATCCGCGGAAAATAATTTTGACATATCAGCCACCCCAACTGCTAAATTTGTGATTGACATAATGTGCTAAGTTATAATAGTTAAACGGCACCCCTTTTTCTTGAACACACGGTATAAAAAAATATTTCAAATAAGAGATTAGATTTATTGAACTGTACCAATGTAACCGACTAATAATAATTACGGTTCAGTAAATTCGTCATTTTTCTTATTAGTAAGTACTAAAAAAAGGTTAATGCTATTCTAGAAAAAGAAGAAGTAGAAGCAGTCCAAGAAGAAGAAACTATAAAAAAAAACAACAGAGGGAACTCTTTTGTACAGGTGAAATTAAGTTTAATTAAGTACAGGTGAAATTAAGTTTAATTAATTTTTATTGCCACACAGAGTGTCCATTCGACATGGTACGAATAATATGTAGAATTGAATATATACAATAGCTTTCTTTTTGAATTTTTCTTAGCGCCCTAGAATTTTGTTAGATGCTTAATAAATAAAATTTAGTAAATTAATACTGCATTATATGCTATTCTCAAGCATTAACTTTTAGCCAACTACCTTATCCATATAATAATAGAATAAACGGATACGGTTGGGAACGAATATACGGCAAAGAAATTGCGGAGCAAATAGTCTAAACAAACAATAAACAAGTGTTAGCATAGTAGTAAAGCAAGCGTCGTACCGGAACATCTTATTTGCAGGTCGAACGGGTTCCATGTAGCTTCCGGTCACTTTATTCGGCCTTTGTGCCGACCCTCTTAATGTCAATATATCACGAGCAGATAGCTCTATTTGCCATACATGCTCCGCGAGGGAGCCCTCATTCCATGAATAACACATCGGATCGCGGGCGACGTCGCTGAAAGTTGGGCAAGTATTTTAAAATTAATAAAATATCGCGGATATGCGCCCCAATCAGCAAACCGAGCGTGTGCACCTGAAAAAGCGGCTGGCGGAAGTAAACAGACTTGTCTTTAACAAAGGAGTCAGCTGGCCCGTGTGAGATGCAGAGATCCCCCTCAAAGAACGCAATAAAAATACAATGAACAGAGGCGGGTCTGCGGATCAGATTCTTTCGGCTTCTTTGCTTACACCAACACAAAGAAACGTTTAAAAGGGATCGCTTAATTAAATTATCAGTGCTGATATTTTAAACAGCTCTCGGTTTCCGTGCAAACACTTGATTTCGCTATCGGGAACCTGCTTCCCCTGCCCTTCTTTCTTTTAAGATCTCGTTACAGATTTTAAAGAATTTTAATAGATGTTTCGCGTAAATTACTTTGATAAGTTAAAGTAATCGTATTGACAAAGACAAACAAATTTTCTTTTTCCAAAAGCCAGAATAGTGCGTAATAATAGCCAGGAACGAGCTACAACGGGAGATTGTCGAAATTCAACACATCCTGAAGTATATATCCAAAGAAAGGATCAGCCATATCAACAGAGTAAGCAGCGGAAACAAATAAGATTATGTAAAAGGCCGATAAATGTAGAAGGCGTAATAACAGTCATTGGAAAAAGGCAACTGCTATGTATGGGTACGTGAATAAGCTGTAGAAAAATAAGTTACCAAGCGAATACCAGAGAGTAGCAGCAATGCAACAGTGAACAATGAATAATAATAAATTAAAAATCGAAGTCTGGATGTAGTGTGAGAGACTTGCCGCGAATAGCCCACCGGTCATTTTACCATGACTATTTGTTCATCTGACCATTATCCCATCAGTAGATATTTTGGTTGCAGTATTATTCCACAGGTGTCAGTTCATTTTACCTATACAGTATAACCGCAACACAATTTTCGAAGTGTCTCTGTAGAAAAGAAAACTTGCGTATTTATTTACAATATATACTTGATAACATTTGCTACAATAATTCAATATGTAGTTACAAAAGTATTGCTCAGTTGTTACACTTCTCTTTTAGTCTCGAACACAGAATATTTGGTTCCAGCACTGGTAACAAAAGGTAGGCGTTTCAAATGCTTAACAAACCTTAATGCAAAAAGGGCACAGGCTACCTTAAGAAGATTTAGCTGTCGCCGATTAGAGCTGCTCTGTAACCGAAAAGAATAATATTACATCTGCTTGGAGAATTGTGTTTAGAACTGCAATTGAAGACATACCGATTTTTCTACATTACAGCTGGTTTGCAATAGATTGTAGATACACATTTATAAGCAATTATTATAACCTAACATAAGCTCAAAACATTTGAGCACGGATTGAATCTACTTTTGGACTATCAGTTTACAACTGAGTTCTAACCTAACTTTTGAATCACTGCAAAAACGTACGAATACGTGTTTCCTTCTTAAACCATGTCCTAACACCTAACACCTTAAGGCGTGTGTAGTAATTTTTTTAAATATACATGACCGTGTTTTATTGGTTTCTTTATATAGATTTTGTGCTGGTATTTTATATATGGAACAAAAACTCCACTGTAGTTATAGCTAGATATCCTTAAGGTAGCCCACGTAGCTATTAAAACAATTTGGAGAAAAATACTAACAAAACTTCCCAGGTTTGTAAAACAAATGTATACTTTTACTAGACGTGAAAAACTTTTAAAAACCTACAGAAAGATAATCCCCGCTGATAGCTATGCATTAAGAAGTAAATATTTTGTGTTTAAAAAAATAAGTATACCAACTGAACTGTACTTTGATAACTATTAATTATTTGTGGCAATTGTTACAAACTGTATTGCTTAAACAAAGGTACATTTTGCATTCCACAACTAGACTTTAACCGAAAATTCTATTGATCATACTGTATAAGTAAAAACATTAGTTCATACAATTATCAAAACTCTTGGGGAAATCGTACAGGATGATTCTTATATCGGCTTCTCAATTATGATCTTACCCATTTTTAAAACCAAATGTAAATGTAATATCAATATTAAAAATAAATACACAAAAAAAACATATAACTAGTCATCACACATATTTATGCATACAGGGTGTATCAGAAATAGGTACAAATATTTAAACCAGCAATAGATTGGCTCAAGTGGAATTCAATGGTACTGTTCATTTTTCAAAAATTATTAAGTTTATTTTTTGAATTAATAAATAAATTAAATTTTGTTTGAGAACTGCTGATGATACATAGAAAATGCATTTAAGCTGTATAAGGTTATTAGGTACATAATTGTAAAGTAAATCCAAAGTGGTAAACACGTAAAAACTTGTCTGGCTTGTGATAACTGAATAGAAATTACTGACCAACCTAATAGTATTGGTTTGTGGCAGGTGATAAGAAACTTTTTTGCACTTCTCTTACTCAAATTTTCAATTATTATTTTCTTATGTCTTAAGGGTCCCATTGCCAAAGATTCAAGACACCAAATTTAACATTTGAAATCTATTTAATCTACTTCATAATGTATTCAGGTAAACCGATTTAAACTGCTACCTTAAAATTTAATGATGGAAATCATTTTAAATGTCTAATAAGCTTGACGGTGCCTTACCTGAGAAAACTAGTAAAATACTTAAAATATTTCTGGAGTCTTCGTGATCTAAATATTTTTGGTCACGGTTGGAAAGTATAAATGAATGTATATGAGTAATTGTATATAATTATAAGCTCAAGGATACGAAAAATTCATAAAAATCCCTTTCAATTTCAAATACAGTTGTTGATTAATTTTTTTATTAGCTGATTTCCATGATTTCGAAAAATCAATTTTCCGATTAATTATCTAAAACTGAACTTGTTCTATAAAACAAATTTTCGCAGAAAGGGGTTAGCTTTCACGTATGAGTTTAACTTATGATTTCAATTATATCTTCCATTGCTTACCTAGTTGGCAATAGCGCCAAAAGGTTTTTTTTAAATTTGGTATTTGGAAAATACGGAATGAAATTTTTTATTGTGTATTTCGACAACTGACGAAATAATTCCAAATAATGTACAACCGATCTTGATCGCCAGTTCTTGACACCCTGTACATTTAGAATTTAAATCATGTTTCAACTCGATATTATAATTCTAAGATCGATTCCAGACCATAGTGTCGAAAATATATGCCCTTTTGGCAATTAAATCGCATGTTAATTCTTCTTTTGCAATTTAAAATTCATTCTTAAATTTAAAGTTGTGCTATTATTCTTGAGATAGAAACAGATTTGTGATTTCATAATCGGATTTCGATTTTTAAATCTCACATCTGTTCTAGTTAAGTTGAATAGACAATTTTGGTAGCTAATCGACATGTGTTTACTATTTACTGATATCATTAAGCAGGTTGTAAGTATACGAGGTACAGCACTGGATCACGTAAAATTAAACTAAAAGTAAAATACAATAGTTTATCGTGTTTTAGTCAGTCGTTACGGAGCAACGAATTAATATTAAATTTTGGTGTAAATTAGAGAAAACTCCAAATGAAATTTATAAAACGTATACATATGGTGATAAAATCTTAAATTGTACTGATTTGTTTGAATAGTTTAAATGTTTCAGAAATAGATATGGACGCTAGAACCGGGCACCCGTCGATTTTTCGAAATGCAGAATCGGTCGAGAAGTTTTGGTAGAAGATCCTTGACTGACACTCCAAATGGTGGCAGATGAGTTGATTATCAATAAGAAAACGATTCAATTTTCCTTGATGGTTTGGGAAAAAGCAACATCCATGAAAAGTTGCCAGGGTAACCTCCTCCTCCTCCTTTTAGTATAAGCAGGGGGTGATCCATAAAAACTTTGTACCGGAAGAATAAACAAGATATAATACATTCTACGTTAAAGTAATTAAGAGATTGTTTTACTTTTAAAATGCGACGTCGCAAAAGGGTAGTTGCTTCTTGTTGTACGATAATGCACTTGCCCATTCTACACTGATTGTGAAGAGATTTGTCTTCAAAAGTGTTGTTGTTAAGATCAATCGTCCGTTGTGTTCAAAGAATTCAGCATACTTCTTCCTCTTTCCTAAAGCTAAAACTGTTCTCAGAGGAAAACAGTTTCAAGATGTACCGAGTAGTAATAAAAATGTAACCACAGAATTGACAGCAGTTTCTTCAGGAGCCTTTGCCGACTATCTTCGAAAACTTTTAGAACATTAGTGCATTAAAGTAAACGGAGATTAAGTTGAACAATTATTATTAAATATTTTCGTGTGACTTAAACTGTGTTTGTATTGTTCTCGTCCGGGAATTAAATTGACAAACGTCGTAACATACTAAAAGTAAATTTATTATCTAAAAGTAAAGATCGATTCATAGTTTCTGTTCGAAAAGGAACCTGTTTTTTTGTGATTATTCGATTGAATAATCACAAAAAACAGGTTCCAGTATCACAATTGATTAAGACTATTAAGTAGGGAGCCACTGCTATTATTCTAAAACTGACCCTGAATTTTAGGTTTCGAAAATTATAATTGTAAACTGCCTTTCGGATCCCAGAACCTAAAACTGTTCTTCGATTCCAGATTAAGAATAGAATTGTTCAATATAAAATGGTGTTCCAATTTTGGAACTGAGAACGGGTTCCATAATCGGACTTCCATTTGAGATCTTACATTGATTCTAGTAAGTAGAAAGAACGGTTGTGGTAACTAATCGACTTTTCTTCATTTGACAGTTTTATAACGTTTCTGTGTTAAGAAAAAGTTCGGAAAATGTATATTTCAGAACAGTCGGTTTAGTGAACACTCAATAGAATGATAGTGATTTGCAAAAGCATTAGAACGAATGGGAAAATGAACTCGAAGAGACAAGCACAAACGTTCGACAAATTTGACAGCATTATCTACGACTTCATTTCAACAGCCAGACATATGCGGTATGTGTATGTGTCGGAGTCCCTAAATGGTGATTGTTCATTTTAAAGCGTGCCATCTACATGTTGATAAGATATTTGGCAGTTCTTGCGAGGTCGCACGGGTGAGGTCCCAGAGCTCGTCACCTTCATATCATATTCTCAAGTGTTTACGTGCCAAGTCGCGGAACGGGGAAGAAGATGCTACATTTTTATTTTTATCTGCCTTTCTGGCGCATGAATATTTAACAAGGAAGCAGACTTAATCTGTGTCAGGGGAGCAGAAAGTAGCCAATATGAGTTTCTTAGCGCGCCCCACACTCGCTCCGGTCGTTCCCCGCGAACAACCGCCGCGGAATTAAGGCGCAAATGATTTTTGATTTATGAAAACACACAGCCTACTTACTTTAGGCAAATGTAGGACTTGAGCGCGCCCGGATGATGGAAGCACGGCAGCTTGTAAACGCGGGATTCGTTAAATACCCACCGCACCCGGTATAATAGCAGGACATGTTATACGGCTTCATAAAAATCAACCGCGTTCCGTTAGGCCTGTATCGTAAAAACCAATAAGCGGGAGGTTAAAACAAAACCGCGCTAAAAGAAGGGGACGTGGTGAAACAGGAATTCACGGGAGAAAATATTTCAAGGTATGGGGGAGCGATCCGCTGGAAATTTTATATGGAATGAAAAACATAGCATTCATGGAAAACATCTGCTTTCAGATGAGAACCCTTTATCAGTTCCAATTTGCTCATATGGATCCAACACACAATGCCCGCTTTAATGCGAAAGGATTACCAGTCTCTTAATTAAATGAATGCGCTGCAAGGACAAAGGCGAACTTCATCTTCCCGGAATGTACCTAAGCCCAAATTAATATTATTTCGCTAAAAAGTATCTATTATACAGTCATATTATTTGCGGTTGCTTGCCAGCAATTTGCTGCTTTGTATTATAAAATACATACCATCTGTCAGCACTTAAGGTGACCATAGTGAAATAACCACAAGAAACGCGAAAAATATAATAAACGGTATTTTCTAATTTCTCCAAAGCATTAGAAAAATTGGTTTAAAACGTCGAATATTGAACAATAATGTAATAGCGCTGTAAGAAAATTATATAAGTATTTTAAAAATTCTTTACACTCGCAAGCAATTTCTACCTTTTTGAGGCATTTATATTTTTTAAATACATCTTATATACGATCCAACTCTCTTATACCGGGGTCTTGTAAGACTGCACTTAATATCGCAATATCCGAATATTTTACAAAATTATTTACTGTATGAATTTAATATGCTATTAATGCAAAAACCATTTGTATCTTTCAACGCTTTGTCTCTTAACGTAGCTACCTTCGTTCCTATGCCTATGTTGCGTGGTTTAAAATACCACAGTCATATGGGACCTACAGCTTGACGTGGGCTCCGAAGTACAGGAAGTGTAAATACTTCTAATCTAGAAATGATTTACTAGGAGAATATCGCTCTGGTTTGCCGTTGCCTTGCGAGGGAAAATGGCTGCTACTGAGAATTGAACCACACACCTTCAGCGTAGAAGCCTAATGCGCTGACCACTAGCCCAAGAGTTTAATTCATAGAAATGAACGTCAATTACTTATTAACTGCTTATCTTCAGATGTATTCCTCAGCTCAAATTACTTTAGACAACTAAGTTTGTCAGTTCCTGCTAAGTAAGGCAACTTACCTGCCGAAATGCGTATTTAGATGTTTCAAATATTGTGGTCGTAAGAAGAAATAGTTTCAATTACAGAAACTTATTATAAAATTAATAATTATTTAAAGTATTACAAGCTTTCTCGGCTCGCTGTAAGGCTCATAAATACCATAACAAATTAAAACATCCGACAAGATATATACTTATTATCCAAAAACTTGTCCTCATTTGATTACAATTAAATCACATTCCTTAGACGCTTTTTAGTTAAAAAAGTTTCTTGAAGGTACATTTTACAAAGTCGTACATATATGCTGGAAATATTGGATACGCTTAAAATGTTTTATTATTTGCTTGTATTTTCAGGATGAGCGGTCGCTGGAAGAGGGAAACACTATACAGTAAACATTGTAAATCCATATTTACCTCGTAGGGGCTCATTTAATCCAGAATATCGTTATATCCTAGCTTGTTTCAAGTGAGTATAAGCTGTATTTAGGTTCGACACTGTCATTTGGAAGATGCTCCTAGTATTATAATGAACTATCAAATAAACGGTCAAATTACATATCTTAGAATGTAAATTAAGACACATTTTAAGGTAAGGATGTTTGATTCAAAAGCCTATTTTTGCTACGATTCCCATATTCTAAACATTAAATAATAAAATTACCATATTCATGTAAATCTCGTAGTGATATTTGACAGACGCAGTTAGTTTTCACAGCATTACAATTTTTATTCATGTTCATGTTCATTAACAATAAATTACTACATTATGTGTGTAGCCTGACATTTGGCGGAGGCGCCCAATTTTACTAAAGTTAGTCATATTTTGATTATAAATACATGCAACAGAGGTGTTCGTTGAATAGACCGACATTAAGGGTTATCTAGTTAACTCTAAAGTAATTGAGTGTGGTGGGCCACAAGGTGTGGTTTCTGGGCCCATTGCTTTTAATATGTATATAAAACATCTGCACCTAAAAGAAAAAAATATACAAGCTTTATCTCTCCGGCTGGGTACTATACAGGCTTCCAAATATATTGTTTACCTGTTTTGGGCACCAGATTTTCACTGGTACTTCTGGAAATAACAGAAATATGCCAAATAGTATACTAATTTTCAATACAACACTTTTTATACCGATATAACTATTCTGAAAATGGTTCTGATTTTCACAATTTTTAAAAGTTTGAAGCGTATTGAAACAATTCAATTTCTTATTTTCTCCCAATACCTTAATAAAAATTTCATACATTTTACACATATGATTAATTTAATTATCCTACATTATTTATAAGATTACATTACTATTAAATTAACTTAAAATGAATTGTTAATAAATCAGATATAAACTTAAATTGTAAATCTAATAGTTTTAGATCGCATTTCGTTTTGCCTGTAACTCTAAGCTGTGGCAGTTTAAATTATTTTAAATTAAATTATATTTTTATAAATTGGTTTTATTGCTTTCTATGTTGTATATTTCCATAACAATATAGTTAGCTCGTTTATTATATGTTCAACAAAAACTTATTTTTTAATTTGTATTATAATAGGATATATTAATTTGAACGTGTATATACATATA
>JABXWE010063497.1:0-10091 GCA_014611495.1 Limonius californicus
AGTTTCCTCCAGCGCAATATACAGGGTGATAAATGGATACCTGCAGCTGCTGCCGAGTTTCCTCCAGCGCAATGTACAGGGTGGTGAAAGGACACCTGCAGCTGCTGCCGAGTTTCCTCCAGCGCAATATACAGGGTGGTGAATGAATACCTGCAGCTGCTGCCGAGTTTCCTCCAGCGCAATATTCGGTTCTTGTTCTGGTAGTGCTTCCTGACGGTTGAATCAAGAATGCCTCTTTTCGACAACTTACTTCGGCTTTTATAGGCCAAAAACGGGTGTTGGATCGTGAGGACCCACTGCACGTGCACTAATTTGAAAAACAATTTCACGCTCCATTTTAATGTGAACCCCTGAATATTTTGTTAAAACCCTAATAAATTAGCTTACCATTAAGAAACAGCCTAAATAACTCTCTTTACCTAATCCTCAGATCCTAATAAATTTTGTATTTAATTACGACGTTTCTGTGTGACATCCTCACAGGGGGGATGCATCCCACGAAGAAACCATTCTTCGTTTATTGAACTAATGACTTTCAACGGAAATGTCCATGACGAAAATACATAATCTTTTCCCGAACCACCCCATTTCTTGACGGCTGTCCCAAATTTATGCTTACTTGGGACCAGACTAATTTACCATTAGGTACCTAGAATGTAAAAAGCTGTAAAAGCAAACGGATCCTTTAAATCTGGAAATATAAGTTATAACTACTGTTAGTTCGACATGTTAGAAGTTCATTCATAGTATAGCGGCTTATTTTAGTTGACGGTCCATCATAAATCAGACCTATTCGAAAAGGACAAAACAATAAACACATGTTGAAAACGGCCGCTTCCAAGATAAATGAGGCGTGCGACTTTCGAACGCCCCTAAAATCAATTAGCATGAAATATATATGTGAGTAAAAATTCAAATTCTGAGCATAAAGTCCCAAAGTGCATCTTCCTGTAATAATATAAACACAATGGCAAATGCGGTCCGCTACAATATAAGGTAAGGGGACCGGCCAAAGATCCTTGCATGGGGGCCCACTGTGAGATGTGGCGGCCATGGAGTAATGCATAATGATAAGTAACTGGTATATACAGGAAACAAAAAATAAATCGATTTTTCCAAAACTCAAAATAATTAGATTGTCAATTATACATTTAACAAGTTTATTACAAAAAAAAGTATCTATGTTGCGAGCATATCATTTAAAAATATTATATTATCACCTTAATAGTTGTTGGTGTCTTACTAAGTAATCGTGAAATGTATTTAATTGACAAAGATTTTAGGGCTTGTATTTGTAGTTGTAGGTACCTACTTGTAACGTCCAGGCTTTAGTAGCAAGTCACCCTCATTTATAATCTTTCATGTGTCCTTTTACTAGTGCCATAGGCAAATAAACATTATTTGCCTATGCTAGTACCTATCAGAAAGAGCAAAATGTAAGGCTAAATTGTGTAAGCCATTGTTACAGAAATTTTTATAGCAATACCTACCCAATGAAGTCGATGTCTGCTTGAAATGACAGGGTAGCTTTAATCGTTTCTTACAATACAATTAATTGCTACCCATAAAAATATACTACATACAATAATATTAAACAGAGAATATGTATTGCACTTATATGAAATTTGAAAATAGGAAAATTATAGGTTATATCGCAACAAAATTCACTTTGCCGTCTTACTTAGTTTGTGTGTATACTTATTTTGAAAGTATTGCTTTACGTATAAATAAATAAAAACATAAAAGCAACATTAAAACACCTTTTTAATACAATGCACTCATTTATTAATTACCTATTACAATTAATTTATCTACATTCAACAATTTATATTCTCAAAATACTCCCTAAGTTTCGTAACTGCTTTATACCGATGAGAAATTTTGTTTTTTTCCTCTTTTGTCAATTCTCCATAAGTTTTATCAAACCCTTTAGGTTGAAAACAAGCGTCCCATCCAAAATCCCGACTTCCTCTGGGAGAGACTATATCACCTTCAGTGCGGCCTTGAAATAAGACAACTTCATCCTCTACTCCTGTATGATATGCAAGGGTACAAACTGCAGCCGCAGACTTATCTTCGAAACCTGCCAGCATCTTGAACAATCCATCCGGTCCAAGCTTGTCTAGAAACCATTTAATATAAGGACCAGGCAATCCACCTAGAGCATTGAAGCATAATGATGTATCTTCAACAATTACTGGTCCTCCAACATCTTTAGCGGCTTCTTTGCATTTTTTTGTGCAAATATATTCCAATTCACCCTGTAACTCTGGTAGGTCTACTTTCTCACTGACCAGTTGTCGGGGAAATGAACTTCCCAGAATGGCAACAACTTCCTCTAACTTCTTTGCATTTCCAGTCACAAAAGTGATGGGTTTAAACATTTTAGTATTGGTAATATACTAATAAATTTATTTTACTCAAAAAATTTGAACTTGATTTATACAATCTAACCTATATTATTTTTTCAACCCACACATCTCTCACTTAATACAATTACTTTTGGATCTAAAATCATTTTGTAAATTGTTTTTCCTAAACTGTTAATTTTTTTATAATATAATAAATACATAAATAAATATAATTACGATTTAGTAGCTCAGAACTGTAAGTTAGTAATTCAAAATTGTAATAGTTTCGTCACATTTGCCTCATATCCGACAAAACGTTTGTTAATATAATTTTATTTATTTTATTAAGTATATTATTAATTTATAATACTGCGTTACTAAATCGTAATTAACAAAGTTAGTAAGTCGCAATTCTGGATTATTGAGTCGAAATTATTGCGATAGAAAATCGATATTTTGAGTTAATAAGCCGAAATTAGTGTAACTGTATTTTATACTCTAGCCTTTCCAAGTTATCGTAGTTTAATAGTTCAAATTTAAAAGAAATGTCAATTACTGTCGCTTAACTAACAGTACTGAAACCAGATAAGTAATGTATGTTACGGTTACGGCAATAATAATTGCAGGCCTAATTACAAAGGCGTGAGAACAGATAAATTACATATTACGCATTCCTTTTTTATCAGCCATTCCTATCAGTTTGCGGAATGATTCGTAAGCAGGATGTCCTAATAATGCTCACATTTTCTTAGAAGCCTACGTCATCGTTTAACCGGCATCTAAAAGTACTCATATTTTAGACTAGAAGTGTGTTTTTGACGTGAAAGGTTAAATACAGTAGCAGGTGTGTGAAAATATGCTTTTTGAAAATCCTTGGTATTCTAAGAATTGTGTAAAATAGAAATCCAAATCAGCTGTTTGCTGTCAATCTGACAGCCACTAAAAATTATCTGAAACTCAAAAATTTTAAACATTTAAAACATGAACATAAGCTGCTTGTATAATACCAATTAAAGTGTATGTCTTCAAAACGGGAACTTCTAAATAATGTCAAGAAATTTTAAGTTATGGAACACAACTGACAGTGTCGAAGTAACTGGTGAGCCCACTGAAAGCATTATTAAAATAGCTAACATTAACAAGCACCTGTATTTGCTCACAATAAACCACCACCTTTACCATGGGATCGTAGAAGCCGTGGAAAATCAACAGCAACTGCAATTAATTCAACACCAAAGTGTAAAGTTTCGTGATATCGACTCGTGCACTGATTATTTATATGCAATAGATTTGGAAGGACGGGTGTTTAAATACAAGGAAGATTTAAGTGTGCTTCATGAAATAACGTTGACAGAAGAATCGAAAACATGCAGCCACGGACACAGTTCAATAAAGTTCAAAATGAAAGTGGAAAAACTAGCAGTAGGAGAATTCGGGGCTTTATTTATCACAGACACTGGGCAGCTTTGGGCATCTGGAGCCATGCCACAGATAGGTATTAACAGTACAAATCCAAAACAAGTAACTTTTTTTGAAAGTAGATATACACACAATATTAACATTGGTAATGATTTTGCAATTGTAATTGTTAGTAAACAAATTAAAAGTGAAGATACTGATAGTGATGAATGTGACGAGGATGTCTTTGTGTCTAGTTGTCCTCATTGCATGTCGGTGTCCCCAAATTCTCAAAACTATAATTCTTGTCCATTAGGTCTAGTGATTAAAAGTGATAATGCAGACTCAACTTCTACCAGCAGTAAAAACGACAGTACAAGTACAAGTTCAAATGATCGAAGCAAATGCGTAGTGCACTATGATCACACTCCAGAACTAACAGAATTAAGTGAGTGCAGTGAAAAGGTGGAGAAAAACATAATTTTTCGTAATACAGAAGCAGCCAGGGACTTTCTAACTCGACAATTTTCTTGGATGTCTTCAGCAGGCGAGGAATATCTAGCAGAATGCACAGAAAAGCCAACTCGAATTATAAAAGAAAACGTAACAAACATGGCCAGCTTTGTGTATGAAGGGGTAAAAACTGTGGGCGACAAAGTTGTGACTTTATCGAGACACGTTAGTGGAAGTTCAGATAATTATGATGTACTCGAAATGGCAGAAGATGTGTCATTGCCGAGGATCACCTCAAAGGACGAGTTTATGTGGTCCCTTAGTCAGGCAACTTCTGAGAGGGACCTTTCGGAACATGGGATACAAGAACGCTGCAATATGGTAATTCGGAACGGATCTAATATTTTAAATTGTGAAGTCTGGACTTGGGGAAACGTCACACATGGCCAATTAGGTATGTAATTTTGAAGTTTTAGCTAGTATTTATAGGTTAGGTTTTGTTATATCCATATATTCAAATAAACATGATGCTGCTCATGAATAGGAAGAATTTTAATTGGATCATTATGTCACAGTTGAGGATGTTTATAAATGATAGGTCTAAATTTAATTATTCTTTTGACCTTGTGCAGTATGTAATAACAAATGCGTTCCATATTTTTACGTTACAGCCTAGCATATTTTTGTTTCTAAATTCCAATTAATTTTGATGTCACAGGGCATTCTATGTTCTGGGTACTAAAATAACGTAATCTATATTAACTTAACTATATACAAACTTACTAATAAGGCATTGTCACACATCAAAATTAAAAAAAAACTATTTTTCTGAAAATTAGAAAACATGTGTCCAATTTCTTCTTCTTCGTCCCACAACTCCCAGATGGAGCAAAGGGCGCCTTTCGGCGTTTCGAGTAGAAATTTTTGAGTGATAGAGTTTCTATCTCTACGCACGTCGAGTTCGAGCCATTGTTATTCCATGTTTTCCACCTTTTTCACCAATTCCTTCCAGTTGCTTCTATCTAATGCCACACGTTTTATTTCTCCCCATGATAGGTTTTGCTTTTTTAATTCTGTTCTTAAATTCCTTCGCCACGTTTCTCTTGGTTTCCCAACTTTCCTTTTTCCAGTGAAGTTGTAGTCTAGTGCCTGTCGGTTTATTCTGTTATATGGTTTCCTCAAAGTGTGTTCTAACCAATTCCATTACCGTCTCCTAATTGTTATTTCAATTTTTTCTTCGTCTGTAATCTGCCATAGTCTGTATTTAGAAATTTTCTCAGGCCAGAAGATGTTACATATAATTCTTAGGCATTTATTTATAAAAGTTGGAATCTTCCTAAGGTTCTTTTTACTTTCTACCCATGATTCTTCACCATACAACAGTACTTATACTCTTCACGTTTGACTTGAATATTTTCAATTTGGTTTTCCTCGATATGTCTTTTCCCCCTCATATTTTCCGTAACATGTTGAAAGCCTTTTCTGTCTACATCCTATACACTTCCTCCCTTTGTATCTACTAGACTACCCAGATAACAGAATTCAGTAAGTAACTTCCTCTATTTCTTCTCCTAGTAATCTTATTCTATTGCCCGGCTTAACTTCTTTCACAAGTAGTTTAGTTTTTTTGCACGTCGGAGTTTTCTCAAGGTCACACAATACGCATCAGAATTGATTGTTGTGCCTCTCGGCATGAAATCCACTAACAAAATCCAAAAGACAGTTGGCATAATCTTTCGTGCTGAAATTGTCTGTTTGGCTTTCACTCTAGTTGGCGGCGATGTGTGTCGCCATTCTATTGAGTGTTGCTTGGACTCGGGAGTCATGTGAGACACCCAAGTCTCATCTCCTATAACGATGTGATTTCTTGTACTCAATAATCGAATAACAGATCGTATCTCATAGTCGGCGGGCGACTCCATTTTCTTAAACATTATAAACTTCTACAGCTCAGCACGCAGACAGACGATACGGCTGCAAATGGCGTCTAAACGCGCGCAAAGCATGCTGGGAGCAGACGCGCAAGCGCACTGCGGCAATCGCGCGTCATTCTCACTCTCATTCACAAACGGACCTTATTTAAAAAATACCCCTCGTATAATTCTTAAGGTAGATATCTGTTCTATGCAAGATCTCTGTGGTAGAAAGCCAGCTTGGTTGTATCACAGTATTTTATCTATGCAGTCTCTCATTCTCTGTAACATAATCCTCGCCATTATTTTGCTAGCCGTGCATATTAATGTGATCGGTCTCCAATTTTCACATCTGGATAAAAAATCACCTTTCTTGGGCAACTTTACTATTATTCCGTGTGTCCAGTCATTTGGTATTCGTTCTTCAATCCAAATTTTCTTGGGCAAAACATTTAACGTTTCTACTGAGGAAGTTTTGCTGTGATAATATCTATTCCAGCTGCTTTACCGATCTCCAGTTATTTTGTTACTTCTTTTATTTCTTCTTTACTGAACTCCTCATCACTAAGTAATGCTTAGCTTTTCTTTTCTGACTTCGAAGTTTATATTGTCAATATCTAGTGTTTCTTCTTTATACATCTCTATAAAATATTTCAACTCCTCATCACTAATGCTTAGCTTTTCTTTTCTGACTTCGAAGTTTATATTGTCAATATCTAGTGTTTCTTCTTTATACATCTCTATAAAATATTTCATCCATCTTATTTCCATCTCTTCCCTTGTTTTATATACCTCGTCCTATATTCCTTTTAACATTCTTGAATTCCTTGGTTTATTTCCAATTAGTTTCGGTGTTATGTTGTATAGTGTTTTTATGTCGTGTTTGCTGGCTGCTTCTTCTGCTGTTTGTGCTAGTTTTTCTATATATAGTCGTTTATCTTTCCTAGCACTCTTTTTCACTTCTTTATTTTTCTGTATGTAGTCTATTCGGAGCTGTTGCTTTCTGTCATTTTCATTTGTATTTACTATCTTCGCCTTTATATTTCTTCTTTCATCGATTATTTTGCTTGTGTCTATTGACAACCACGCTTTATCATTGCTTCTCTTTTTCCTGACAGTATCTGTTGCTGTTTTAACTCTTGGTTGTTGATAAGTTTGACATATTTGTTCTATGTTTTTTCTTTCTAGTTTTTCTGTCTTTCCTATTTCGGTTCTTAATTTTCTCTGGAATCTTTCAATTTCTCTTGGGTTTTCCTGCAATCTTTGTGTGCAATATTTCTCTCTTCTTTCTTTGGGTTTTATATCTGCTCTCAAGTTAACTTTAAGCTTTGCTCTGACTAGATCATGATCCGAACCAATTTCGGCGCCCCTCATAGATCTAACGTCTTGGAGCGAATTTCTCCATTTTCTCTATCATGATATGATCAATCTGATTTTTCACGCGCTCATCTGGAGCTGTCCATGTTTCCTTGTGAATTATTTTATGTCTAATTAGTGTCGCACCTATCATGAGATTATTTAGTACCTACACAATTCTGTTAACCTCTCCCCGTTGTTGTTCATATTACCTAAGCCATGTTTTCCCATTATTGTTTCTCTTTCATCGTTGTTGCTTCCCACTTTGGTTCCAGTCACCTACTACTATTTTTGTCACGTTTTTAATTTTTATTTTGTGTTGATCGTCTACATTACAGACCGAGCTTGATCGTAGAAATCGTTTATTATATCTGCTTCGGCTTCGTTTGTAAATGCATATGCATTTATAATGGTTATATTTCGGAAACTCGCTTTAAATCTACCCCACATTAATCGCTCTGAAGTAGGTACCTTCCCATTCCATTAGTTATTTCTGGGTATTTTTGTCTATCATTATTGCTACTCCCTCTTCCCTGTTTGCATTTTCGTTTATATTTCTTGAATAAATTGTGGTATTTCCGCTTGCTAGTCCTCGCTAATTGCCATGATTTTGATTTCATATGTTTCCATTTCTCTAGTTATTTGTTCTGCCTTACTTATGTCCACCATTATTTTTACATTCTACGTTCCAATGTAAAGTCTTATTCTACTATCTATTTCTGCCTTACTACTGTTTCTGCGGGGTTGCCTTTTCTTATGTTTATTCTTATAGTCAGTGTTCATTTTGTGATTTTTATCATAAACTTTAATTTCATGTCCATACTCAGAAATATTAAATAAAAAAAATTGTTTTTCTTATAATTAGAAAACGTTTGTCCAATTTAGATTAAATTTATTATGTCAGTTTTATTAAATAAGACTATATTTTAACTTAATTCTAGTTATCATCAGCATAACAGAAGTACCCAAAATATTACTATTATTTTAAATTTAAATCCGTTAATATTTTATTCTTGATGCCAGATAGTACCATAGCAAATCAATTTTGTATGAGGCAGTTAGGCTAAATAGCTTTCTTTTCGTCCCAAGAACCTGTGGTTAATCAGTGTTTCGGGGGCCTTCTATAGTAGGAATTGATTCTACATACGAAAATTCTTTTTTTTTATTTTTCCAACAAATTGGAATCTTGGAATTGGATCTTGTTATGTTTACATATTCCCTTTCCTTGCTTCTTTGTCCTCATGGTTCTTCTATAAAAAACTTTGTTTTTATTCCCTGCTCTGTCATTTGGTGAATGTGCCCCAGCCACCTTAGTCTCTGCACTTTTATACCTGCCGCAATATCTGGTTCCTCATTATTATTCATTTATTTCTTCATTTGTTTTTCTTCTCCACATACCCCCTGCTTTTATTCCACCATAGATTCGTCTGAGAATATCCCCTGTCCATCTTCTTAGATTTTCGTGCGCTTTTGTGAGCACCCAGACTTCACTTGCATATAACATGACAATTTTACTTGTTGTCTTATACACTCTCACTTTTAATTAGTCGAACATTTTTGTGTAGTGATGCTGCACTTCTGTTCCCTGCGGTGATTGTTTTCTGTAACCAGTAACGTGGAATTATTTACTTTCTTGAAATTGTACCCCTCATCTTGATACTGTATTCCTTACTGGGTTATTCCTTCATCTTCTGTTTTGTCTGTGTTCAGATATTTTATTTCTTTTTATTTATTTTTAGTCAATAAACCTTTGCCTCTTTTACTAGGCTTTTCACTAATTCTTTTAATTCTTTCATTGTTCTTCTTCTTCGTCAGCGTTATACAGGGAAGGCCATACTGAAGTGCCAAATTCGAAGTGGCCGCCATTTTGTCATGGCGTATTCCGCGTCAATTTTATTTTCACAATCTTGTGGTATATATGTCTAAGTTTCATTACGAATCGATATACACCACAAGAACGTGCACAAATTGTAATTTTGTGCATTAAAAACAATGACGCGGCGAAAGGTTCGCCGAAATCATCCATGTTGCCCGACTCCAACTGGAGTTTTGGGCAAGGTGTAATTGGCTCGTATTTTTCTGAGGATGGTGGAAGCACTGCTCTTACGGTAAACAGCGAGTGCTATAGAGCGATGGTGGAGAACTTTTTGTCACCCCAATTAGAAGAACTTGGACGTGAGGAATGTGGATTCAATGAACCCGCGACGCACTCGCAGATGTCTTGACTGCAGTTATTAGAAATATTTTTAAAAGAGCCAGTTCAATCGTTTTAATGGCGGCCATTTGACCATTATATTATAAATGGCGGCCACTTCAAATCGGGTACTTCATTATGGCCCTCCCTGTTGTGACGCTCTTTACTTTTACTCGGCTTAACGGAGTCAATTGCACGTCCGCTTATTACGTGCAATTGCGGAGATTGCCTCGGGCGCCAGATTTGTTACGAAGTTTACTCTTCCGGAACAGCTTCGTAGTCCTGGGATGGATAACGAAGACCTGGGTAACTGCAGTTGAAGACGTCGGTATCCAGGGGTCTGTTTTATTTACCTGCACTCTCGAGAAGCGGTCTTAAGCACCTAAGTCTGCTCGGTTGGTAAATGATCAAAACAGGAAGGTTTAA
>JABXWE010063501.1:0-12247 GCA_014611495.1 Limonius californicus
TATATATATATATATATATATATACATACATATGAAGTAAATTAAAAATAACACTGACATTAGGCTAGCTCTAACTTACTCATAACTGCAAATTGGTTCGATAAATCTACATCTTACAGGGAATTTTTCTTTTTAGTATACATTGCCTATGTATACTTTTAAAAAGAACGCGTCAATTACGCCTATTGTGTAGGCAACCAACTATACCCACAACTAAAAAACAGGAACAAACGTCACGGTAGTTGTGAATTATTTGAGTATGAAGGTTATGTTGATGCAGTGTTTATAGTAAATAAGTATTTCGCCCTGTAGATAGGACGCAAATAATGATGTATTTGATAATTACAAAAATCGCAGGGTGATGTTTCCGTAAGGTCCGTGAACTTACTTATGTACTTCCTTTCTACAATACAATGACATCGACGCCAAAGTGATGTAATGTTCAGCATAGCTGCCTTCCAAGCAGGTGATCCGAGTTCAATTCCCGGCCACCGCGAACTTTTTTTAATTATTATTTTTTGTTATAACTATTATGATTTCTTCAGCGTAGCATAAAATATTTAATTTAATTTCTTCGGTTAAAATGTGATTCCCTGTATATGCTAAAATGTACGAAAAATGTAGTTGCAGATTTTGTTATTTGTGTAGTTGACGATCATATTTACTGATTTATTTTTTCTTAATTTTGTCTTTAAACTTATTAAGACACTGTATGTTTTAATACTAATTATTATCTTGTACTAATAAATACAATTACCTCTAAAGCGCGATACTAAATATTGCCACACAGCTCTGCTATGTTTGACGTAAATTAAGACATAGATGAGTTCGTTCGAAATATTATTTTCCTTATATTATAGGAAAATCTATATCTATAATAATTAACTATAAAGTGTTAAGTACATGTAGGTAGGTTAATTAAATTTCTGAAGGACGTGCTAATCCTGGTAATCCGTTTATAATTTCCTCTTAGCTATGGGTTTAGCAGTGTCATGAGATGTCTGCATGCATTGAATAGCAGGTACCTATAATTACGACATGAGCCTTTTTATACAATAATTTTTCAATTAGTATTCAATAATATTGAAAAGTTTCGTTTAATAGCAGTATTCAATTCAATGGCTATCTATAATTGTTATTTGTTATTTATTAGTAGCTGTACTCGACTACGATTCAAGTTGTATTTGGTAGTTTAAAAAAATATAACAATAAATTGGCTACGTGGAGATATAAAAATATGTATTTAACAAAAATATTTCGTTGTGGAAATCAATCTCTGTTCAATCAATGTTATTATTTATGGGAAATTCTGTAGGTTGTATGGTTTTGGCCGTCTGCCATTTGCTTTCTGTGCAGTGGTACAGCTTGCATTTTTTACATATTATTGTACATTTTGCTGATTTTTTTAATTAAACATCCTATATTGGTATATTTTTGTATTGTTCTGATTATTGCTTATTTATGATCACAGACAAATTATCATAGTTTAGGAGGTGGAAAGTACATTTTCAGGGATGAAGTTCCCAAACCTTTATAGATTATCACTTTTTAGTGGATAGACAATATATTTTAAGGAATATAATCCTCCTTGGGGTGAGGAGCATACTTAATAAAATACGAAATATAACATTTAACAAACTAACGACATTTGGGGATGTATTGTGTATTTTAAGCGACCGTGGAGTAGCAGTTAGAACGTTGTACTTCATCGTTGATGAACCTGGGTTCCATCCAAGGTTCAGGGACTTATAATTTTTTCACGGCAATTTCCCCTCGGAAGACAATGACAAACCACAGAAGTATTGCTACCAAGAACATCTTATCTGGAGAAGAAGGGTAAGACACTTCCCGCAATTCGAAGCCCGCGTTAATCAGTAAGTCCTCTACATTTGTGTACATCACTTGACAAGCACACCACCAGTCATAAGAGAGAAAGTTACCACGCTCTTTTGAAAACAGAAGAGCTACAAAGAGAGTGTAGTTTAAGCAATGAAAAGGGTGCGAAATTAGTGTCAAACCACCGTTAAAGTCAATAGTGTTAGAATAAACGATCTCTCCTGATTGTAGCGCTCTCTAATATTTGCGGATATTTAGTACTGCTTAACATTTTATGGACCGGGTGTTCCTCAAACTAGCTGTCTGTGTGTTTATTGGTTTCAGGACGATGATATCTGTGCTAGGATACATTTTCTGGGTAGTTATGTCAACAGTAGTCAATTCATTCAAAATAGTGAGACGAGACCTTTTAAGTTGAACTCAAACTGAAGCTGCATAATATAAAGCATTATTATTAATTGTTTCGCTAACATAACTTTATTAATAAATGTATAAACTCTGCCAAGATGTAAGTTGTGTACTTCGTTAATATACGTAACAGCTAACTAATCACGTAAATGCTTATTTTTCTACAAAGTTCTTGTACAGTTGTACTACTTGCGCTCGTAACAAAGATGATCTCCCTTTCATATGAAAAAAAAATATATTACAATATTATTACAAAGTTGTCGAAACAACACAAAACAACAACACAACAATACAGATATTTATAATATAAATTTTGGTAACTGCTGTACATATAACCTTTAATTTCTGGCGCTGGTTAACTGAACAAGGCGAAAGATACAAGGTAGTAAACATGAACTTATAAACTGTGGATGCAACAAAGAAATGAATTAAATGTTATCGAATTATCTAAGTATTTTCTTATGAAATGTTAAAAACTTCAAAAATTAATTGACAAAGTTAGATGAAATAAATAGTAAGGTCTAATATAACAAAGCACTTCCAAACGGGCCCACCTTTTCACATAGAAGCACTTACTTCTTCTCTTCTGATGTTGGTAAATATCACTAGATGACATTAAGTTGGCACTCCTACGCCCTCTTGAGCTTTAACTTCAAAACGAAAGTTCATCACTTGTTGCTTTTTTCCAAGTTCCACGCAGAAAAACTTTGAACAGAGTATCTTCGTATTCGTAAAATCATTTCGCAGGGTAATTAGCCCAAAGATTATTTACTGCTTATTACTTCAAATGTTCAAATACACCAATAAACTCATAAATACGTTGCACCTTCATATATTCTTTTAAAATTGTTAACCCTAAACTTGCTTCACTTTTCAAATTGTTGTTGATTCGATGTTACTTATTTGTTTTAATTTATATTAAATTAAATTCGATTGCTATATCAGTTGTGGGTCCAGAAGATGATGCTAATATCTCCTAAATAATTAACAAGGTATAAAACTTTTGTCCAACTTGTTGGTGATTTCTAACCTTGTTAACGTTTGAAACGTCAACCGCAAATACAAACAAAACAGTGGAAAAAACAACTGAAGTCTATTAACGCCACTTTGATACTCCGCCCCAAATTCTTGGTTTTCGGCTAATTTACCGAATGTTATTCTTTTTTTTTATACAGATAAGTAACAATAACGCTGATTTGAACCGTAACTCTTAATAACATAGTTTTACTGAAATTGGCTATAATAAACACACAAAATTACAACTGTAATTTACTCGGCAGACGAGCGTCTGTTCACGTTGAGATTTTCATGGCAAGTCCCCGTTATTTTTTTTAATGTAGCTATGTCAACATCATACTACAAACAGAAATAAGTACAATTTGCAACAAAAAAACATGTGAGTTCCTCAACCAACGGGAAAGCAAAATGAAATTAACACAAATTAACCATATCTTCAATATTTAAATAAGTTTTTGAAAATATCATTTACATCAAAACTGAAGCCATATTCCTATTTAAAAAGGAATGTTTTGACACCCCACACGGCCGATCAATTAGTTTTTAACAAAATTCATATTCATTCATTCACACACAAATCACGTTAAATTAATAATAGTACAATGAATGATTATTAAAGTCATATTAAAATGTCCTTCACGCCTATATCCAAATATTACTCACAAAAAACATACAATTGGAAGGTCCAGTTTCCTTCAAAATTACATGTTAGTTGACAGTTGTCGAATATAATACAGAAATCTCATATGTCATTGTTTTCTAGGTGAAACACTCACAGTCAAGTTTGATAAATACATACAGTATCTTCATACAGTTATTACGACAGCGAACAAGCAAAACGAAACAGAGAATTCATAGTCTAGACACCAGATCAACCCAAACAAAATCAACGGAGATGACAAACACTAATTGAACATGACCTTTACTTGGTTTTAACTATTTATTTTTCAGGTTTAAGTTATGCTACATGACTATATATTATTATTTATATTCAAAAGGTAAACACGAGTTTAAAGAGCAAAATCGAATTTTAAGGACAAAATCAATATAACAAATATTACAAGAACATGTACATGGTAATGCTTCATTACAGAACTATAATCGAAACCAGTCGCAATAACCATATTAATATTCTGAAACTAAAGAAAGAAATTAGAAGAAGAATATACCTTGTTTAATATTCTTGCTTAATTTTGTTTGAATAAGCGCGTCCGTGACGTAATTTTGTTCGGTACCTTTTAATTCTTGCTCTTATTTTGAGGGTTTGCCATAACAGTTCTATTGCCTAGGCAAAGCAGAATAAATTCAATATCTATGAAAAATCGATTTGCAATAAAACTTTAAATTCTACGTTTTGCATGCGTTGGAGTCAGGACATGCTTCATTATATATTTACAGCATTTACCATGTTTTAGCAAAGTTTTCAAGAACAATAGGTGATGTAACTCTATAATCAAGCATGTCCTGATGTCAAATACATATTCATATAAAATTGTTGTTGTAAGTTCTTGAAGTTTCTCTAAAATTAGTTGGTCTAGCATAAAGCTTCTAAATCATTACCTTAGAACATATAATAAGGTCTGTGCTCTTATGGCCTCATTATTCATAAAAATTAAATTATCTCGGAAACAAATCTGTAGCAAGAGTATATTTTCTTCCAAAGATACAAAAGTACCGAAAAATATTACGCGACTTTCATATGAAGTAACCTCGGTATACTAAAACAATTAAATTAAATACCAAAAGTACTTTTCTTTCGAAGGTTGTAATGAAGCCTATTCTCTGTTTTCCGATTTTTAATCTACCATCACACTTCTACAATTATTAAATAAAACCATGTATAGAGCGTTTAGTATCAACTAGAAGGGTACAACTGGGTAAAATATTCGTATGCTAGTTCTTATATGAAATTTAATTTTCTTAAAGTTGTAGGCGTTTGAAATCCTTGACAGAGCTCAAGAGATTGTCCAAGTGTTTTTCAATATTCAATAATTTACGATGCATACGTTACCTTAATCTGTCTAGCTATCACTATATCAGAATGCTTTCTATCGTATCAATACATACATACTACTTTATTAATATTAAAACCTTGTTTACAATGTACACCAAATAAAGAACAAGACACCAAATATAAATTTACAAATTATAATCCAGTATAACCTAAAATAAAAAAAAACAGCTAAGCACCGCCACAAACCCCCATGTAGACTAATCTTTTTATATTTATTCAATTGAGCAAATCCAACCTTCTTCATTGCCTGCTTTAATGTATTCTGGAAACACGCTTACAAGGTGGAGACATCGTACGAATTTAAGTATGGCACTAAAACTTCAAGTTAGTGATAACAAGGCAGCTTATGATAGGTTATCAAAGCTTGTTTTAGGAACTAATAGAATGATCGTAAACTCAGCGGATGTTAAATGAAGTATTTAAATCTGAATAGTTCGTGTCTGCAGTAGCAAGTGAGCTATAATTTGACTACTAAACTATTGTAAACTGTATGGCTTAAGTGAACATCCTCGTTTTGCTTTCCCCGGTTTACTTTTTGTTCGTCATCCTGTATATGCGCATAGCGTTTTGTTTACTTATTGCGGTTGTTATTTATCCCAATCTAATTTACTAATAGTTTTGTTGTGTGAAATATTATGAAATATTCTAAAATAACTTCTTATATTGCAGGCAATCAATTCGTTTGTGACTGTCGTCTCGCCTGGATGCACATTTTGAGAAACGAAACGAAGAATCAGTTAATTCGCGACACTTTAGATGAGCTCACATGCCACTTGGAAACGGATGATGATGACCAAATTCCCGCCGCTTCCTTGTTTTCCACCAAGTCGGAAGCTGTCGACAACACCCTTCTCGAAGACGAAGATCCATCCCTTAATCCTCTCAGCACGGGGCCCGTTGACGCTGAATACAGCGATGACATGTATTACGACGAGGATGATTACCAGCAGCAAGAAAGTTTACAGAATCAGGTGACGATTTCGCAGCCAGATGATCCGTCTCTTCGACACTTTTTCCAAATTCCTCTAGCTGATCTGCCCTGCGTGGAAGAGTCTAAGCCACCTACGCAAACCCCACGGCATTTTGTTAACACGCCTGCTTACGCAGAAATAAATGCTAACAGGTGTTCGGCAACCACTATTTCCAGCATTTTGTTGCTATGTGCAACCGCCATTTTAATATGTTTGACGTAAATTTTGTGTATGTAGTTTTAGAAATCATATTGATTTTTCATTGCCGCAGCCTTCATTGTGAAAAGAGTATTTTCATTCATGAGAAAATTGACAGAAATATGTCTCCATCTAGGTTTAAGAAGAAATTGTATTAGCTAGAATTACAGGCGTAATTGAGATACGTGACCTAGAACTAACTAGGTAGTTTTAAATTTTTCAGTTTGGCAACCGTCCTAATATTACGCCGAAATTTGCGTTTTTCAGTAGATTGCGACTTAACGTCGGAGTTCATCCTTTGCCGTTGACAATAGATGTTAATTGGAAAATCCAAGCGATCCGACATTGAAGCCTACACAGCCTTTAACAAGCTAACACCTCAAGTTTATAAAGACACTAAAACATCCTTTAGGGGAGAAAATAATTAGAAATCATTTACCGCTTTAAATAATCAGCTAGATGTGGTGGGTTCATTGCCTAGCATGGGTGTTAAACCTTAGCAAGAGAATAGGCCCGTGTTAAATATCCATTAAGAAAAATTTTATAAACAATTCAATATTTCATATTTCGTACCGCATTTATGCAAAATTCAATTCCTGGACTAACACCAACACGAACAACATTGTATTAAATAGGTTCTCCATCCAACCACGGGTATATACAAGGTCTCCCGGGTTTACTGAACTTGAGGCTAAGTACATGAGAAATTTTACTTTTCCAAAATGTATGTCTGAACAGCTTGTAACCACAACTAAATTTCATTTCTTAATAGATAAATGTTTTGTATAGTGCGTTCAGTTGCAACTTTTAATTATTTACCTAAACTAAATCTGATAGCTTAGACAACCCTTTGTTACAATTAACCATAGACTAAAGAAAATAATTTAATTATTTTAAGTTAATTAAACAGAAAACCTACTAAAATATTTATACCTCTACAACATGTAGTTGTAAGCAAAGCAGGAGTATTTTAAAGTTTAGTGACTCTGGGGATGAAGCTTTCGATTGTATGTCAGACAAGTATTGTCAATATAAAATATATTAATTTTCCTAACCTTAAATGTTAATTTTTACCATCAAATAGTAGCAAGACCTCGATTTGTACAATTCATAGTAAATTTAATGTTTTAAGCGACGAAATAATTTAATTGATAGCTATTTGAGTAGTATATCATAATCTAACATTTGAATTGGAATCGTAACTAAATCTAGTTAAAATTTAAACCAAACTAGGACTGGAACTCTAGACAGCTGCTTATAAAACTGCCAGTTTATCCATTGCTCTACAAGAATACTAGGAAAGGTTGTGCATATTCTAGTAATGAAAACCCCTTTTAAATTTCTAAATATTTCTTTGTTTATTTTTTCTCACTTTTAAATATAAAAGTATTTTTTTTGTGTATGGCATTAATAATATCTAGTACTAACAGTATACTATATATTTATCCAGAACAAGTAAAATCTGGGAAAATATAATTTCTCGTGCAATCTGCCTATACCCGTTTGACCTGGAAACCCCGTATATTATATTTTATACAAAAAGTGGTATTATTATCCCTATTTTGATTTTATTGTAATAATAGTCTGAACTACTTTTTACCTTTCCTCGACATCTATCAACGGTTAATGGTTGTTCCAAATGTGCACTGCATAATAATAACGTGCTCATTTACGTTCCAGGTTGCGAATATTTACTTGATTAAGGCTAGGTGAAGTTTTCGATTGCGATACCATAGAGATATCGTTGAATAAAAAAATCCATAGTCGGTAACGCCAGCCGTTTCAGAAAAATGAAATTTCTCTTGGTATATTTCTTCAGCTTCTACAAACCTCATCCTCGTATTGTTATACTCTGGTGGTGCTACTATACACATGTGCGTTATCGACTTTGGATTATTGTAGATATTTTATCAGTATTATTAATTGTTGAAGATAGCAGCTTGCGGCTTGTCTATTTTTATTGATAATACCGATAAAATTATTGATAATTTGTATATTAGTTTTGTGGTATGTTTTTGCCCATTTATTCAATGGCGCTAGCTCAACTTAATGCCGCAATGCAATCGTA
This sequence comes from Limonius californicus, assembly GCA_014611495.1. NCBI lineage: Eukaryota > Metazoa > Arthropoda > Insecta > Coleoptera > Elateridae > Limonius > Limonius californicus. The sequence continues at coordinate 8,513 of JABXWE010063501.1, forward strand.
CACTTGCTGACTAATTTTTCGTGATTGTATGAAACAAAGGTAGAGGTTCTCTTGCGTAAGAAAGTAATTAAAAAAGCATTATGATTGCAAATTAGGTTTGTATACGAATTTTATAATCATTCTTAGTCCGAAGATCACGTAAAGACTGACGGTTTTAGAATACAGAATAATATTTAAAAATTTCAACCTAATGCAACACACACAAGCAATAACCTAATAATTGATATTATTTATTTCCCATTCTTTTGTTATGAAACTATGAATGTAAATGTTGTACTATACTACATTACACATAAATATGTAATCACAAAATTGTGGTAAATAATATATTTAAATATTATTATTTGTAAATGAACCCAAGAGAGAAAATAGTCAACTGATTATTTTCCATGTAAATTGCAATGAAAAGTTGTCAGCAGGTAAAACAGTTTTAAAATCCAGTGTTTCTAACTTTCTGCACAATTGCATATCAATAGCTGTACGCAAATTTATGTTGACATGTACATAAATGTTTTAATTAATGTATTTCATGGCTGTTATTAAGTCTGCATTGCAATTTCAATAGTATTAGTGTACGTACCCACAATTCTCTCTATAAATATAGACAGAATAGTCTAACTAAAAATAAGAGTTAAATTTTGTAAAATATCGAAATTATTGATAGACCTAAGTGTATTTTTAAAAATTGTCTAGTATTACATGACTTTTGTCTGTAAACTGCACTATATACATATTTACGTCTTCACCATATTTTTATAAATAATGTGAAAGCTTTGTTTTTTGTGTAATATTAACGATTGAATATAATTGATAATATTAATAGGATCGATAATATGTGATGAATGTTTTTATTACCATTACTTTAAAACAACTAAATTAAGCTTGTCAAATAATATTAATATATTTTAGCATCCCGTCCCCTGCCAGATGATTACCTAATGATATTTTAATTGAGATTATATTATTAAGTAAGTAATTCTCATTTCTGTAGGTAAATTATTGTTTCTTGTACGTAACTTACCTTGTTTGCACGACATAATTATTTTGTGTATGCTCATTGTATATTGTCAGAACTTTCAAAGTGTTTTATAATAAAAGCAAAAGACTATTTCCTGTATGGAACTCCCATCTTTATTATTGTACCACGCCAAAAGAATTCTGCCTAAAGAAATACTTTGCCTCATTACCATATTTTAAACAAGCATAGGTGTGCTTACGTATTTGATGTTTACTGCTTGGTCTACTTTTAGTAAAAATTAGCAGTAGTGTGAAAATTTGACCTAATTGTGTGAAGGATCGTGGTTGCTAATTGCTGTGATATAATCGCGAATTTGATTTCCTAATAAAGAAATCAATGTACACTATCTTATTCTCAATAGTTTTACTTTAAATCATTCACTGCACACGTTATAGTAACTCATGCTCCTAAGTTTAGGTGCGATTAATCTACTATTAAGGAAAATGGGTTAAAAAATAAAGAAGCTTAAAGCACCGCGACGTTAGCACTTTAAAATCCAGTTTTTCTGCCAATAAGGATGTATCGAAGAGCATTTAAAAGATCGCGCGTTTAAACAAATAGAATACACAAAGCAATACATTTTATGTATACAGAGTATTCCACAATGACTGACGTAAACTCATAATTAATTAATCTAGAAAATTCATTAGACGAAAGTTCAATGATAGCGAAACTACGCCAAATCTTATATTGTACAACTTATAGAATAAACGAGAAGCAATATTTTAATCTACTGTTCTAAAAATATCTTTCCTCTGCTATCTCTCAGAATAAGGTTTTCTATACAATTCACGTGCATCACGATAATTTTTCTGAATTCTTCATCAATCAATATCATGTCAACATATTCATCACTTGAATTGAGCACAATTCCGCTAGTGAAAATGCAAAATTTATGATAGGTTAAATCCTCACAGCTTGGTAATTCAGTTTTAGTAAATGATAGTTGTATACACGCAGTACAAAATACTGCTATCACTAGGCTACACATATTTATTTGTGAGTAACATACGCAGTGTTTGTTATTTGTAGAAAGCGAAAGAACCTTAAGCTAAAAACATGCAACGTGCTATTTAAAAAGCCACAGTTGATATTACTTCCAGTTTTACCAAAAATGCTATAACAAAAAAGTTTGAAGTCACTTAAGTAACCGTTGAAGCTATCTGCAAAAAGGAAAGACGGTGAAAACGGAGAAGGACCAATTATTCTGCATGGTGTTTATATGAAAAAACTAAAAGTCTTATAGCATAGAGCTCTCAATTTAGATTACAAATTCAATGAATAACAGTTGCTAAATGGTAGCGGTTGTTGGCTGCTTTGTGTTGACTGAAGTTTATGGAAAGATTTGAAAATCTTACCGTATTACAATAGGTGGAAATCTATAAGTTTCTGGAACTAGCTAAAGGACTGGGCACGATAAAAGTAATGAGAATAAACGAATTCCGTACGTTGTTACAACCATAATAGAAGAACCCCAGAATCCTAGTTACAGCTCTTGTTGTAGTATCCTTGCAACGGAACTTGAACATCACTTGAACATGACTATTTACAATTCACAAAACGAAACAGTTTAGTAACAAAAGCGCATAAGCAGAATGTTGAAAAGTTAGGTTAGAATGCCATCCATACAAACAAATACGTTACAGTTAGAAATGGATCGATAGTAAAACTTCTGAAAAAATCTAAATAGGAAGCGGAAATTAAACAAACTAGACAATAAAATTAGGGTGTGCACAAAAATACCAAAATAAATCAATTATACAAATAGTGCTCTTCTAATTTTTTAGATATTTTTCCAAAAAGTTTCTTCTCATTACGTTTTTAACGTGCACAACCTACTAAACTTTTTTTTATTCATTCATTCATTTACAGCCTTTTTGTGCCACTCTTGGGCATCGGCCTCTTCTCTGCCATGTGTTTCTCCTCAGCACTAAGATACAAACACCTACAGTTTAACGTCGAATCCAAACGACAAAAATTCCAGGGAAAGTTTTCAGCATTAAAATCCCACGGTTGCAAGCCGGATTGGAATACTGTGTGTGGTGGGTTGCAGAGGAGACTTTTAGAAATCTGCATAGTTATGTTTAGGTTGCGACCCAAGCCAGAATCTACGTTTTGCCCAGAAATCGAGCGCTCTACCAACTGCGCTACCACCACAAACCCTTCTTTACTTATTGGGACGCTCGTTCTGTGAGCTTCTAGGAATTTTTCAATATTTTGAGTATAGTGACCTGTTTCTAAAAAGCCTATTGACATAAACTTTAAGTTCTTTAATAGCCCTCACAACTTATAATCATAATTTAAACAACATTTTTTGAAAACAAATCAACTGTACCAGAATGTATAATGTTTTACTAAAAATACTTTTCTAAAACGGTTTAGAACTTTGATAAAATTTTGTAACATAATAAAAACCTGCTCAACCTCCTACTTTTATTGGGAATTCTTCTGAAAAAATATATAAGGTATGCATCATTGTAAAACCTATAGTATATAGTTATCCATTTCAAAATAAGAAGTTTGAATCTCCTCCGGGTTCCGACTATGTTTAAAGTGTAAGCATATTCACGTACCGATTCAAGATTGTACGAAACATTGCTTGGATGCTTTAGTAGTGTAAAATGAATCAAGTGAATACGCAAAATTATAGATCATATAAACAAAATTAGTATAAAGAACCTTCCAATACAAAATTAGGCTACTAGAACAGGAGAGTA
>JABXWE010063509.1:0-10325 GCA_014611495.1 Limonius californicus
TATACATAGAAATATATATATATATATATATATATATATAATATGATAATATAACAAACGCAATATAACAGCCTTTATAATTACATACACCCCCCCCCGCCCCGGCCTTCGACAAGGTCTACAATCAAGAACACTCAAGCGCAAATTCCCGTAGACACATTATCAACTATTGCAGTCGTATCTGTTCAAGCGAAATATAAGGAGGAAGTGACAATACTATACCCCATACAACCTGGGGTTCCTAAAGAAAGTGTTTTAGACCTACTTCTATTCCAATAATATAAAGCTGATATTCCGACATTCACAACGACTGCAATTGCCACATTCGCTGATCATCCAGAACTCCCAACGAAGATCCTATGCTGGCCTCAAATCGTCTCCAGAGGTCACTGATTCAACCCCAAGCGCGGCTGAGGAAATGAAGAATTAGGGCCAACGGGACCAAATACAAACACGTTTCATATACTCTACGTGGAAATAGTTACCCCCCCTTTGGCAATGAATAACCAACAGATACCATAAGAAAATAGAGCAATGTATCTAGAAAAACATCTGGATAAACGTTCGTCGAGGAGGAAGCACATATTCATAACAAGAGAAGAGCTTGAATTACAGTTCTCAAAACTCTATTGAATTATCAATCGTTTGAAAGCTAACTTACTAGAGCTATGAATAGAGTTCAACTTTGGAGTTCTGCAAGCATTTCCAATCTGGAGATTGTTTTCAATCGAAAACTTTTCGAACAACCACCAAATGCACCTTGGTTCGTCAGCAACGATATTATTCATCGTAATCTCCATGTGTACTCTATGTGCGAAGTTCGCAAAATGCGCGGGTGAAAAGTATCTTCCCAGATTGGAAGTACATCTCAACACCCTAACAGTTAACCTTCTTGATAACAGCACTCAGATTTATTCGCTACAGAGAAATAAATGTCTTGATTACCTAATCTTAGCTAAGGCTATATTAACTAACTGTTATATTATGTAATATTACCCACTATACCCTAAACTTTTTTCCATTCGTTCATACTAACCCCCCCTTCCGAACCGCTTTCGCATTACTTCAGGGGGTGCGGGCGTCGCTTACACACCAGCCATTCATGCAACATGCACCCTAAACTTAGCTAAGTGAAATACGATCGCCTCAGTCGAGGTTGCACCACGCGGCCGATCTGACCGCATTTCACGGTGACCTCGATTAACAGCGCGTATTCGCCCTGCCCCACCGAGGTCCCTCTATACCTTAACTAAGTTAAGCATTATGTTATATTCTTAAAGCAGTTAATTCAAATAATTAAATTCATTCTAGATGACAAAACACATTATATAGTTGTTTAAATTACTTGGCATTTTAAATCCATTTGTGTCTTAGGTATAATATTTCTTAAGAACATAAAAAGTATTTCCCAATCCTTCGGAAGCTTATTAAAATTGGTACCTCCAAAATAGGGCCAACCAGTAACTTACTATAATAAAATACAAATACTGCCCCCTAGTGGCTGGGCTCTACAGTACGAATATTTACTCTATGTATAGCAAATCTGGCAATATAAAATCAATGATCCTAAAGGTTTTGAATTTATTATTAATGTTTTATCAGCACGTCTTATATTAATATTCATGGTGCATCTCTATTTTCAACGTCAAGCAAGATCTATTGATCGAATTGTCACTTTTCTGCGACAAAATTAAAAATCTAGATATGATCTAAAGTCTTCTACCATAACAAAAAATGCATCGTGCGGTCAGTTTCTAAATCCCCGAAAGCACGCAATCCCTAAAATTATCCACATTGTTTAAACACGTCAAACCCAAATTGGTCGATTATTAAAATAACAAGGAAAGTTGGGCAGAAGCGGGCAAAAAATAAAACAAATTACTGAGCGAGTATAGCTTAGAGGCAGCCATTCATACCTGCAAAGCGACATTTGCATCTCAAAGTCCCTGCTTAAAATATATTCACTTCATTTGCGTAATTATCCCCGAAAAAACAGGCTCTCAATTGATTATCCGTGAGAAAACCTGTGGGAAGTTGAAATAATTAGTAAAGCACGGTTGCCACGGTAACAAAAAGTCGTTAGATGATTACTCGCGCGGAACGATTTATTTTCGAGAAAATTCCATATTTGTTGATTTGACAGGGGTTTTTGTTTTATGGGTAAAAGGAGCGAAGCGGAGCCGAAACCTGCGCCCCAGTTTAATTTTTTGCGAACGGTGCGAGGCCGCGATTCTATAATTCATTAATCCGCAGTTTATATTCACCGATCATAAATTTAGAAAATGAATCTAATATACATAATGTAACCGCAATGTATACACGCAGATAAGTTTTTGTTCAATAAATCAGGGACGCGGTACGATTCTCTCTTGAATTGAAATCGCCGTTTTGCAAAAACGGCACGGTTGCGGTTTCAGAAAACAATGAGGTTAGGTTTTTGTAGATTAGGATCGTTTCTGTCTGGATGTACTTGGATGGGCGACATTTATTAGCGCTGCTTCTGAGATAATACAATGATGGATAATTAGTTCTGCAGACATACTCATTACACACTGCATTAACAACTATTATGAACTGACACTGTTCTTCCTTTGTAGTTTTTGCAATTTCCTTAATAAACAGAAATAACGCAGTTAATTATTTTCATTTTATAGGGACAAAAATGTGATACTTTGAACTAACAAGCAAAACTTCGTGTGGGTTTTTTTAATTAATTTCCTAAGAGGTGTCAGATAATAATAAGAACACTTCACACTCAGTCTCAATGATATTTTAATTGAGGAATTTCTATTTTAGGTATTAATTAATTAATCATTAATTTTGTCTAATTGTATAGTATCAGTTGCAATAATTGCATAAAACATTCATTTGCTGTTTGTGTTTATGGATAATTTATTCATTTCAAAGTGCAATTTATGTTTTCCTGTAATTTTTATAAAAACAACTCTAATATGTTTAGAACAAGTCTTGTAGTTCTGTGTATAGGCCAATGGCCTTTTATTACCTACAATTAGGAAGTTTTGCTAGCCGAGGCTAGTCTAACCCATCAAACAGAGAATAGAAATCCCAAGACATGGTTTACGACTGTCAAAGGTGTGCGTTTGTAGGACAACCGAGACCGACAGCTTTACGTGCCTTTCCAAGTACGACTGGTTGTATATGCCAGTATACTGATCCGCCAGTGCTATCCAGCACATATTCTTAAATACTGAAATACAGTTGCAGTTCGATAATTCAAAGTTGAAGGGCAAACAAGAATAAATCGATTTATCGAAAATTCAAGATGAAAAATAACTTAAAAATTCAAGCTTCCGCAATTTGTGTCTAATGCAGTCATCTCTTCGGGCTTAGACCGCGTTGTCGTTGGATTGATTGCCGCTGGTGTTTCGCAAAGGTTAAGCTTTGATGCTACCTGCAATGGTTAGCGAAACGTCAGCAGCAATAAATTCAAAGACGACGCGGTCTTTTGGAATAATATTATATATAATTATAACAACCGCAGAAAACAATCATTTTAAAACTAACTTAAGTACCTGCTTAAAATAGAGAGTACACCATTTATGAATTTTTAGACCTTATATAATTTTAAGCATATACAAGTTGCTTTAAATAACATCAAAGCAGTTCAGTTTCTTTATGATGTTATACAGAATGATCAAATTATGATGTATGTATCCATAAGAGAGATGTTTATATAGGTACCTTTAGTGTAAGCAACATATAAATCAGAAGACCAATAGTGCAAGATTCTGTTTAAAAATTTACTCGTCAAAAAATTTTAACGTTGAATGATTATGTAGTTCCGTTCCTGGATCAGCCGGCGCATACAGAATCGGCGTAAAATGAATCCATTTATAATAGGAGACATTGAAAAATACGCATATGTAGTATAACACTGTAACAATAAATTACACATATATTCTTAAATAACAACAATTGAACAACATAATAATAATACTTTTTCCGTTTTTCTTTTTTTTTCAAAATGTTACCACCTTAAGTTACTTTTGTTGCATTTACTGTCTTTTATTGTTATGCAAACTGATTTATTTGACTGCCCTTTCCATAATTATATACAGTCAATGGAGCCAAGTTGATACTTCTGCAGACATGAGAACGTGTCTACCATCTTGTATTCTTCAAATAACCTCCACCTTCTTCGTGATCGTGATTACTCTACGTGTTTTTATTAACATATTCAGCTAACTTGACTGTACTTCCCTTATTAGATATGACTTTTACACTCTCAATTTAAATATCAAAAGTAAACAGATTTCACCAACAGAACTTGATTTGATACACGTACGTTGCAACAATGCGATGAATATTGGGCAGCGCGCCATAGTCCGCAGACGCCAGAAATGAGGCACGCAAACGTACACGGATATTGTGTATCGGCGTAAATGGAACCGTCGCAAACCGAGTCCTACTTATATATATATATATATACATTCCGAAATTATAATAATTCAGAATTTCTAATATAACTATATTTACAATAGCCACGAGAAACATAGATAGGAGTCTAGGGAGACTTAGCCGCCCAAAAATATTTTTTATTGGTCAAGACAGCATCCCCAAAATTCTGCAGAATATGCCAGAATTGTCTATAAATACAATTCTACAAAAAATCTATTTCGATAATCTTTAATTTCAGAAGGATATACGAGCTTACTATCGCCAAGGTCAGTCAGTTTATTACAAACATATTTATAATAACATTTCATAAAATATTCCTTACTATCTACGCCAATCTTAGGCAGAAAATCCTTTATTTAAGTCCCGCCCTATCTCTGTTTTCATACAGAGTTATCAGGATATTATATATTATTCAAGTTTTTCTATAAAGATTTTATAAATATGAAAAGTTTTAGATGTGTTTAAATTTATGTATTTTTCGATATCACATTTAAATGGCATGAATGAAACAAACACTCCTGAAGTTGTAGCTATTTAGTTATAATCGACTTAGTTGCGAGCCTTTTTCTTCATTAGCATTATTCGTAGTCAGTCTAAAACAGTCCACACTAACCCACATAATGAAAAATACAACGTGGAAATCTGACACGATCACCTGCCACATCTCATTAAATTTAAATTAAGATCGATTTCTTCGGTAACCTAATATTAATATTAAAATTTCCAACACATCTGTATTCATTAGAATGAAATATAGTAAAATAATACTCTAATCGAGCGACTAATGCTTTGGGGGGAAAATCGCACACACGCGACAAATCAAATAGGCAAGAAAAATCCGCCGCATAATGAGCATAATTTATTTGTCGAAAGACCGATCTACATTTCTTGTAGGACATCGTTGTCGTTTGGCTGTAATTTTATATGGCGGACGATACACACACACAAAGCAGTAATGGATATGTCGTGCAGGATGGCGCAGATTTTCATTTAAATAAAATATCATCATTACTATCGGTGCTATCTACGGGTCTGCGCCAAAATTAATATTTAACGCTTAAGTGGTAGCATCTACACCGTAATTACATAATTTACGTCATTAAATATACACGAATATCCACACGTCGTCGCCTATCCGCCGTCGGTCGTCGCCAAGAAACCTGCAATTATCTAATTTGCTTCAATGGAAGAACTAGCGCAGAGAAACGTCAAAAATGTTTAATTATTTGTACTCAGCTTTCACTTAAGTTCATTTGCTAATACATATAATTACCATGCAATGAATTGCTTTAACTTTTTCTGTGATTCATGAGTGGGAAGGAAGAGATTCTGCCTCGAAGGGACACAAAAATTATCCGCCTTCGTCAATTTGTTAGTAAATTACGACGGAATTTAGAAAGTGTAAAGTTACGCCAGACTTTAATTAAAAAACTTTTGTTTTTGAGAATGGTATTCTGAAAACAACCAAAACGTCAAGTTTTAGCGAAAAAAGTGCGGTATATTCAACACCAACAGCAAGATATTGTATTTCATGAACCTTCAAGTGTACATGCAATATTTGTATAAAATCTGAAGTGTAACTGACAAGTTATAATTTTCATACTTCTCTCGTGAGAAACTCAACATGTGAAAGATAACGCCCAAAGCAGAAATAAACACTTTAGCTGCTATTTACCAGCAAATCCAGACATACCAATTTATAGAAACATTTATGTGGCGCTACAATTTTCCTAAACGCAAAGAACGTGTCTAAAATGCAGCATAAGGTCAATACAGTACCTATTTGCATACGTGTTCACTCTTATTCGCATGTAAATTTCTACATACGTGTAGAATTAAACAAAATACTAAAAAAGTAACCTCTTAAATATCAGACCCTATTTTTGAATAAATAAATAATGCAGTTTTTATTACCTAAATTTTGTTGGTTAGTTAGTAATTAACAATCATCCGTATAGTTCTGACAACGAATGATTATACTATTAATATCGATTCAAATCCAGTCAAACAAGTAGTTCTTATTATTCTTGAATCGTTGCTTTGTTCACATTTCCATTATTTCCTCTTAGAGTAAATTAATTAAAATCTATTGTACCAGAAATTTAGGGATGTGTAGCTACAATATTTTATTTCTTATGCTGGCTTCGATAAATAGTAAAAGGGTAATACTTTGGTAGCTATTTTCTCATTTATAATGAATAAACTGATTTATATCTACAAAAGTATCCGCTTAAATATTTTTTATATTTCAGTGACATTTCATGCTACATAACGTGTGCATGCAATCGTATACATGTTTAATAAAATTGACACTAAAATTTTAAAACGTTCACTGTCGTGATGGTCACCGGTGACCTAGACCCTTACTACCCGTTCGGGCCGCGCAAGTCACCGGCGACCTGCAGTCTTATAACCGAATGAATTGTTTAGGTCACCAGTGACCTTCGATAATTAATTAGTTGCCATTGGTAAACATACAAACTACAAGCAGGTTTGTATGGAAGGCATTAGCGACGGTAAAGTGTCAGGCAAACGATAACATTTGAGTTAAAAGTATGTTGCCTACAAAATAGGGACAAATGTAATGTTTAGTATTTATTTCGTTATATAAAAACGACTGGTCGGACACAGGACACGGGTTACAGGAAGTACGATTATACAAACTATTTAAAAGAATACTGGTAGCTTCAAATACATTATTAGACATTTTTTCTTTCGTAAATGTGTTCGGTGCAAAGGTTTATTTTATGATAATTATTGTCTTAGACATTTAAATAATGAATTTATGTTTATACATATCTACTCCTGTAAAACGTTTTACTAAAGTTAATATAGCTTAGATCTATCATGTTATTGGCAATTCAGTGTAACGCATTCACCTAAACGATTTTTAAGCAAATTATTCTGCAGAGATACTAATATCGCAAAGTAAAATAAAAAGAAAACTACAAATAATCACACGCCAGTGAATATTAAAAGAAAGTCGTTAATGGGAAAACTGAAAAATTACGAGCCATTTTTCATATACGCGAAAACGCATTCATTATATCTACTATTTCTAAATACAAAAGCATGGCTTTAAGCGACACTTTGAATTCTTTGAATTTCTCCTGATCTTTTACAGCGAGGCTGTATTTACAAAACAAAGCTTTGTATGTTTGGATTTATTATATAAAAGCCGGCGTTGATCATACACTGAGAAAAGTGGATCCGGTGTTGGTGCTCTTTGTTTCGCTCATATGCATTTCTAGCTTTCGAGGGCTAAAGGAGCGCAAAATAGGATTTGCGGATACATGGCGAGAACGCAAAAATGGCTTTTATTGCGGACAACCGTTCAATTTTTCAGTGGCTCGTCGGGACGCCAGAAAAATGTGCATAATTCACTCCGCAAGTTTCGCAACGCACTTTAATTAAACAGGATTGCAAATTGGTCGTAAAACTTTGGGAAATTCGTCGCTTTTCCTGCTCAACCGCAGATATTAATGCCGTTATACACAATTTTTTGAAGCACCACGCGTTTGCGTTTATTAATTTATATCCGTCACGAACAGCAGGAACAAAGCTTGGATTTCTGTTTAAAAAGGTAACAGAAAAGAGGAATAAATCAAAGCAACTTGTGATTGCTTTTTTTCTACCAACATTTATAACAAAAATGTCACAGGAACGTAAACCGTAATAGATTTTGGATTACAGCCGAAAAAAATTTTTAAATTCAATTTAAAATTCAGATAAATAATATATAATACTATATTGTTTATTATATCAGTAAATGCCCCTACGTTCACCGCCTACTTTTAAAATTTTAAGGCCGGACCTGCATAAACTGTTGCTACAATATGAATGCACTCGCCCACGTATTAATAAACTTTAATTATGGACAACAATTCCATATTGGTTTACTAAATATAGTCTTAATTAGTCACAACTTGTATTCATTTGCAGCGCTAAGGTATTAACTTCAGTGGTCTCTGTACTTTATAAACCAATTGTTTTCGGTTTGTAAAACATTATTATAAATAATTCTATTGTTCAATTTTTATTAACCTTTTTAATGACTGAATAAACATATAAATGTATGCAAATGTATTGCGACTTGAATTACACATACTTCTCGTGCCGCATTAGAAAATACAAATTGTTTGCAATAGTATCTCTTACCGCCCTTGCTATTGGTGTAGACAGAAAAAGTGTTGCTTACCTGAAAAAAAGAAAACCAAATTAGTCACAATACAACAACACAAACAGCAACTTTTCGTAATTTCTAAGTTATTAATGTTTATTCGGGCCGACACTAAATAATTTAATGACAAATCTGTTGGCACAAGATTGAAATTCATTTGAGCTATTTAAATGGAATAGCTAATAAAAAGGAAACGAATTCCTTGTTGATTAACAGGTCGAATATCGGAGAATAGAGAATATGAAATTTTAAATACCAATTTAAAGAAAAAAAGAGCACCTGCTCAAGATAGCTACGATTCTCGAGGTTATAATCTAACGAGGATTAATTTTCCACGTACCAGAAACTAATAAATAATTCAATAATGCCTAGAAGACGCCAACAACCTGGACGTAAATATTTCAAACAACACAATTATTAATTCTAAATTAATGAACTAGAATCTCGACACAATGGAAAACCGATTCGCGTAATTCGAGTTGTTACTCTTTTAGAGCATGGAGCGAATCGTATATTAAGTTTATAATATAATGAGAAAATATAATTAATTCCCGCAATAACCATAATCCGATGTGGTAGCCAAGAGTCATATTTATTTATCCTTATCCAATCCCATTACTCATAATAACAAGCTCGTATTAGTACTCTTATCAGCTGTATTATGTGTTTGTACATTATTTACACTATGATATTGTTATATATTGTAGGTTAAACATTGTTATACGGTTATCATTTATTTTTAAACAAAACCTTTCGGTAAATTTAAAACCAACTACATTTCGATCAGTATATAAATTTAACGGTTTTAAGACTTGTATTTAACGCATTTTGTAATTTAAATACGCACAATTTGCGTATTTGAAACTTATGCTACTAAAAACTCAATTTTCAGGTTAATATCGCTAGAAACCGTGCAATATTATTAGCAATTTCATTATAATGACCCGAATCCGTGGGCTACGCTCCACGCTTGATTTAACAGTTCCCTTGAGAAATAATAAATAAACTGTATTTAAATATACCGCAGTAGAACTGAAGAAGTTTCCATAAGTAATCCAATGTAAACTTACATGTGCTAATCTTGTGTCACGTACTAATTATTTCAGCGTAAGTAGAAGTTGGCAAGACATTAGCATCCTTCTACGGACTGACCCAACGATAATTAGCAATTTCAGCCCATCATCTTATTAAAAATAGCAAATTTGAAAACTATTGCTTTCACGACATTTTCTAGAAAACAGCTATGCATTGAATTTTTATTATGGTCGCAACCTTTATTTACTACAAAATTATTGCCCCTAATATTATATACCATACCATACCAATTTCATATACTGAATTGTCGGTCGCATAGCTGCAGTGCACACTGTTGGTGCCTATCAAACGGCCACTAAACGCAGGTTCGGGTACTACTAGAATGGGTGGTACAACAACGGCGACCGGCCGTACTTTGTAGGGCATGTCAAAGCCGTCGGTCCCGGCTACCACTACCGTGGTAGATCAAATCAGAAGCGTTAGCGTGACTTGGAATCTCTAACACCAGGTTTCTACCACGGAAAACTATTGCTTTCAAATTATTTTATAGAAAACAGCTGTAAACTGAAACTATATTACGGTCGCAACCATTATTTACCACAAAATTGTTGCCCCTAATACCATTTCATATACTGAATTGTCGGTCGCATAGCTGCATACTGTTGGTGCCTATCAAACGGCCACTAAACGC
>JABXWE010063512.1:0-11526 GCA_014611495.1 Limonius californicus
AAGAAATATTCCATGATCAACCGTCTACTTCAGCTTCAGTTGAAGCTTCAATGCAGCAGGATATTATACAAGAGAACAGCAGTCATTCAGTTAATAAAACACCTTTAAAAGAAAAATCTCCATCCACTTGTTGTCCAACTCCAAGAGATATTATTCCTTTGCCTAAAATACAAATAAAGAGGAAACGCAAAGGCAAAGGATTGAAGTCTCAGCTGCTGACGTCAACACCTAATAAAGAACGCTTAGAAGAAGAAATGGCTGAAAAAGAAAAACAAGCTACTGAGAAGGAGAAACGTTCTATAGAAAGGAAAACACGGTTGAAAGAGAATGCTACTAAGCGACTTTTTTCCGCCAAACCAAAAAGAGGAAAGAAAAATGCCAGGGCGCTCTCTTCTTCAGACTCCAGCTCAGATTATTCTCTTCATGACAGTAGCTCTGATTTCGATTTTTCGTCTCAGGATGGGGATGAACCTCAGGAAGAAATTGAAAACTCACAGCAAATTTGTGAAACTTTGGTAGGTACGAAATGATTATGCTGTAGTAAAAGTTCAGGGCAAAACAAAGAATTCCTTTCGACACTACGTAGCTAGGATTATTGGTGTTTTATCAAGGAGGTTATGAAGGAGTATTTTACAAACGACTACCAAATGCTTACAAGTTTTCGGAAACGACTGAAGAGTCCTTCATTGCTGACGAGGATATAGTTTTAAGATTGTCAAAACCTACTGAGATAAACTCTTCAAGGTTTCATAAAGTAATTTCTTTCACAGAGGACAACTTAATAAAATATGGTCATTTATTTTTGTGAAGAATAAACATTTATTTCATAAAATTGTTTCTCATTTGACCCTTTTCTCCACTGTTGGGGTAAAGTCCCGCACCGCGGGATTTTGCCCCATTTTGTGGGGCAAGGCCCCGCAAAAAAATTTTTTGCAAATTATTTTATTTATTTTTAGCTAATAATCATAGAGCTCATATAATTTAACAAAGTTGCAGGTAAGATCCCTACCTAATACTCCCGCATAGGAGAGAAACATACACAGCTCCCTCTTTTAACAATCGTTAAAAAACAAGAATTTGCGTGGCTTTGCCCCCACCTACCCTAAGCGTAAGCTTCCTTAATCCTTGTGACGATTTGTTCCCTGATTGTGGTTCCACAAGGATCAATTATTTCATTTTGTGTGATAGGTGATCGGTAAGACGCGTTTTTCGGTCCATGCTCAATTTTTTTTAATTGCTCTCTTTGGGTTTTGCGATCTGCCTATTAAGGCAATGAATAAAATTTATAACAATAAAAGATATGATATAGTGAAGTCCGCTCAGTGAAGGAACTTCTTCATAATGCTAACAATTTTGCTATTTGGTTAATTAATGCTATTTTTGACTACATGGATATTAGGTACTAAAATAACGCTATGTGCGTTGTGGAGATCTAGTGTGTCAAACCACTTGAGCCTTTTAACCCGGGGAATAGTGAGAATGTCCGTGGCTAGGGTGTTAGGATGGTTTCTCAGACGATCTTGATAGCGACTGCTTAGGGAGGCGATTTCTTCTTTTACAGTGGTCATTTGTAGATCACGGTGGATGACGTACTTTGGGATATACCAAGGCGCATTGCAGATACTCCGTAGTGTTTTGGATTGAAAACGCTGGATCTTCATGATACTGGAATCACTGGCTGATCCCCACAGTTGTATCCCGAACATATTTAATTATAGCTTTATATATGAGAAGCTTGTTCTCCAACTTTAGCTGGCAGTTGCGTCCCATAAGCCGGTACATCTTGCGGTATATGAGACCTAGTTGGAGGCGTTTATTCAAAATGTGCTTGTTCCATGCAAGGCGACGGTCCAGGTGAAGTCTCAAGTATTTTACTTCGCCCTTTTGTGGCAGGGGATTGTTATTCAGCATCACCGGAGGGCACGTTTCTTTCTTGAGGGTGAAGGTTACGTGAGTTTGCGTTGTTCACTTTGATGCGCCAGAGTTTTAGCCATTTTTCAATCCTATTCAGGTGTGTTGGTAGAAATCAAGAGGCTAATCTTGGGTCCTGATGTGTGGCCATTATAGCGGTATCGTCTGCAAATGTGGCGATTTCGGTGTTGCTAGAAGTTGGCAAATCCGCTGTATGTATGAGTTAAAGGACAGGGCCAAGAACGCTGCCTTGAGGAACTCGAGATTGTATTGGAACAGAGGAGTTTGAGCTTCACCATGCTTGACCAAAAAGTGTCTGTCGGTTAAGTAGGATTTCAGTATTCTACAGAACGGGTGGGGTAGGTTGTTCTTTATTTTGAAGATCAATCCATCATGTCAGACCTTGTCAAAGGCGCGTGAAACGTCAAGGAAGGCTGTAGAACAGTATCTTTTGTTTTCGAGGTCTGATTTGATTTTTTTGGCAATGCGATGTACTTGCTCGATTGTTGAATGCCGGTGGTGGAATCCAAACTGGTAGCCCGGTAAAAGACGTTTTTCATCTACGAGAGGTTTCATCCTGGTCAAAAAGAGTTTCTCGAATAACTTTGAGACAGCTGGCAGGAGACTGATAAGCCGACAGGAAGATGCTTCAAACGAATCTTTTCCTGGCTTTTGTATAAGAATTATTTGGGTTACCTTCTATTGCGACGGAAAATAACCCAATCTCAGGATCGCATTGAAGATGAAGGTGAGCATTTTCATTCCTTCTGGTGGTAGTTCCTTAAGGATTTTATCTGTTATCAGGTCATACTCTGGTGCTTTAGTGGGGTTGAGGTTGTTTGAAATTACTGACCTAATTTCGGCAATTTTAAGAGGTTTAATTGGTAGATCCATTTGATATGGAGCATCAAGTTGCTGGTAACTTGGTGCTTCTTCTGGGAGAGTTTGCTGGAAAAGATTTGAAAAACGTGCTGAGATGTTCTGCGAATGTATTTGCTTTCTCTACGTCGCTTCTGGCCCAACCATTATTTGTTCTGAGGGGTTGGTCTATTTTTTGAGGCCGTTTGATTTTTTTGTAACTTTCCACAGCAAGTATTCAGTGGATTGCGTAGCGAGGTTTTCCAGGAAATGTTTAACGCCTAGGTTTTTATGTTCATTTAACAGTTCCTTCAATTGTTTTGTAGCTCGGTTTTGCTTGGTTTTATCGCTTGGGGCATGGGTAGTTTGCCAGCAAATTTCGCAGTTTTCTTTTTTCTTCAAGCTTCTCCATACCAGGCTGCTTGTTGAATGCTTTTTGTTAGATGCTCGATTGCCTCATCCACATCATGCTCTGTTTTCAGGGGAATATTTAAATTTAGTCGATAGGCTAGATTTTGTCTAAAGACACGCCGATTGGTATTGTTGCTAACTAGAATAGGTGGTTTTGTCTTGATGCAGACTTGAGAATTCAATGTGACCAGGAGCGGTGAATGGTCAGACGAGAGGTCCAGACAGGATTCAATCTTCAAGTAGTTAAGTGAGATGCCTTTTATGATGCAGAAGTCAAGCAAGTCTGGAATTTTGTTCGTGTCTGTGGGCCAATAGGTTGGCTGCCCTGTGGAGAGGTGTTGCAGGTTATTGGTCTGCATTGCTTGGAACAGTTGTCTGCATCGAGGTGTTATGAGCCGGGAACCCCGGTGTGTGTGTGTTTTGAATTGAAGTCTTTCCCAGCTATGTATCTGTAACTAAGGGTATTGAAGAAAGCTATTAATTGGTCAGCTTTCATAGGATGATTAGGAAGGCAGTACACAGAAGAAAGTATTAATTGGCCTTGCCACTTTTCCATTGTACGTCCATTGACGTAGCTTTAATATTTTTTTGCTGAATTTGGATACTTCGTGGTGTTCAGTGGAGTTTCGGACAATGACGGCAGTACCTCCGCGAGCTGTACCTTCAGGGTGTTGAGTGTGGTAGGTTGTGAATTTTGGATGTAGCTTTTGTCGGTCATGTGGGCCTCGGAGATCAATAGTGCGTGCTCAAAATGGTATTTTAATTGCGAATCACCTGCTTCTTTGTGTAAACGGCATAAGTCTATAAGTACGCCTTCATCCAGATTTTTGCCTCTGAGAGGTAAATCATAGATAACATAGATGAACAATGGAGAACTCTAAAAAATAATATCCTTGGCGCAGGTAACGAAGCCTTAGGAAAAAGGCAGGTGAATATTAGCGGAACAAATAAAACACCATGGTTACCCCAGAAGTAAAGGAACTATATGAACAAAAGAAAAAAGCATACATTAAGTATACACGAAACGAAACCAAGAAAACTGGACACTATATAAAACAGAACGAAATAAAATATGTGCAAGAATAAAAGAGATAAAAGAAGAATACTGGGAAAGATTCACAAAAGAGATGGAGAGAGATATGTACGGAAGCCAGAGAAGGATATGGGGAATGCTAAGAAAAAACAAACAAGAAATTAAGGATACTACACAGACCAATAAAATCAATGCAGAAGAGTGGAAAACATATTTTGGAAACCTACATAAAGAAAATGAGGAAAGCGAAGAGTTGTTGAGTGAGGAAGATCACGAAGAAGACATCGATGTAGAATTAACAAGGAGTTGATAGAACACACTCTAAAACATCTGAAAAAACAGAAAAAGTCCCGGACCCGATGAAATAACAAATGAAATGCTGATAAACGGAGGCGGAAGCTTACAAAAAGAAATACTAACCTTCTTAAGAAACATTATAACAAAACAGAAAATACTAAATGAATGGAAAAGCAGTATAACCATCCTAGTATTCAAAAAGGATCGAAAAACAATACCAGATAACTATCGTGGAATATCACTTCTCAATAGAACGGTCAAAGCACTCACGAAAACAATTTTATAGAAAATCTATAAGATGATACAAATCCGCGAAGAACAGCAAGGCTTCCGAAAAAATAGGTCAACTATCGACACAATCTACATAATTAAACAAATAGCAGAAAAATCCTTAGAATTTAACAAACCTGCATTTATGTGTTTTATCGACATGACCAAGGCTTTCGACCGAGTCCGCCTAACAGACATTATCAAGATAATGCGAGAAAAGGAAGTAAACCAGAGATTAATAAAGTTAATATACGAAATCAACAGCCATTGCAGAACGAACATTTAAGTAATACATCAGCTAAGAAATACAAATACGCACAGGTATAAGGCAAGGCGACTCACTTAGCCCGTTTATATTCAACATGGTTATGGACTAAATAGTAGAAAATCTACCCGAAAGAGGAGGCCACAAAATGGGAAACACTTACTTTAATATTGTTTGCTACGCTGATGATGCGGTACTTATCGCTGATTCAGACGACAACCTGCAGAGACTACTTTACTCTTTCAATCAAACAGCAAAACAATTAAATATGATCATCAATACAGGCAAAACCAAATGCTTAGTAACATCCAAAGAGCTGATAAGATGCAAATTGGAGATCAACCACAAGATTGTAGAACAAGTAAACCATTTCAAATATTTGGGAGCCGAGATAACGAGTTTTGGAAATCTACATAATGAAGTTAGAGAAAACACGATGAAAGCATCCCGAATTTCGGGTTGTTTAAGAGACATCCTATGGAGAAACAAATTCCTCAATATAGGCAGTAAAATAAGAACATATAAGACTGCGATTAGACCCATCATAACATATGCAGCTGAAACAAGACAAGGCACTTCCAAGACACAACAAATGATGAGAACTGGTTGAAATGAAAATAATAAGAAGCATCCACGGAAAAACATTACACGACAGGATCAGAAGTGAGGACCTTCGACAATAGAGTGGGATCCAAGATATAGGAAAGTGGGTAAGACAACGAAGGAAATACTGGAATAAGCACATAAATAGAAGGAATGACAATAAATTTGTAAAAAATGCGAAACTAAACAACACTGTCGGAAAAAGATCTCGGGGCAGACCACCGAAGCGTTGGGAGGAATGTTGGACATCTACATCCGAAGAGGCATAAGAAGGTTTAAAACAGGCGGTAGCCTACCTAAATATGGTTATCCATATTAGAATTTTTGCGAAGACTGGTGAAGTAGGGTGTCCACTGGAACAGCTTCCATAAACGGGTCTGTACATGTGCTTTGCAATAATCGTGCATGTCCTTGTGCTTAGTGAAAGGTCTGATGATGAAAGAACCCCAACCACCTCTCATCGTGCTGGCTGATGGCGGAAACAACACACAATATTTACAGAAAATACCTTTGAGTCACCTTGAGTAAGCTAACCATGGTGAATATGTGTCCAGCCACTGGCGATTGAATTTCCTCTTGATGTGTTTGGAAGTTGCCGCAAAATCGTAGTTCTTCGAAGGTGCCCAGTCCTTTTCCAAAAGATGTTTTCTCTTATCAACCGGCATAGTGATTGCCAGGTCGACGCTATTTCCAATATCATCTTCATGACAACCATCGTATTCAGTTTTATTTTCACTGTCTGGATTTGAACCATAGAGGAAGGTCTCGTAGTCACAGTGTTTGAAGCAGAGGGTGGTTGTACTTCCTTGCCCCCGTGTATTATACACGTGTATAATACACGTACAGGTTGTAATTCTTATGCCTTTTAACAGATGGCGCGAGGGTATCTATTTCGTAATTAGTTTCTTTCAAAATGTTGACATACCAACAATGCTCAAGCTCTTTTTTCAAAGAACCTCAAAAGCATCTAATAACCAAATGTGCCAGGAATCGCTACCCCGCGAGGTATCTACATATTACTAATGGTTTCACAAAAATCTTAATAATGAAATTTTGAATAAAGCATTTTTTACTGACAAAACTTGGTTTCGTCTAACTGGGTATATCAATTCTCAGAACATGCACATGTAGAGCACTGAAAAACCTCATTACTTCCGCGAAACTGGTTTACATCCTTTAAAAATTGGAATATGATAAAGAAGGAGAATCATCGGGTCCAATATTTTTGGACGGGAATCTGAACGGTAAAAAATATTGCAGTAAACCAACTTCATGATGACGAATTTAAAAATGGTCATTTCCAGAAAGATTCTCTAAGAGCACATGTTGCGCAAGCTGCTCTGGGATATCTGCGAGAATTTTTCGATGATAGACTAATTAATAAAGACTTATTTTCTCCAAGATCGTGTGATTTAACTCCTTTAGACTATTCTGTTTTCATATCTAGACGACTTTAAGAGACAATGTTAACTAATGCATGAAAATATGCTGGTAGGTAGGTACATGTTTTCGAAAACATGAAACACCGGATTAATTTATGCTGAAACGTTACAGGTCAACGTTTTCACCATCTACTGGAATAACTTGAATAAAAGACTGTGTTTTTCTATGTTTAATATTCTTATATAATTTAATTTACTGATTTATCACTTTATTATCACATTTTAAATATAAATGCCAATTTTCTTGAGAAGGTGTCTCTGAAGTGACGTTTTATTTAAGGTTAGATTATATAAAGCCAGTAAACATAAACGATTTACAACTCTTAGCTGCCCACGACTTAAAGACTTATTGAACGCACGTTATAAACTCAAATATCATCAGCCACGACTATTATACAGGGCGATTCTAAACATGCGCGAAAAACTTTAACCACATATAGCTGCGGCTATTTAATCTCTAAATTACCTAGTAATATTTTTGAAAATTCAGCACCGTTTCGGAGATATGGCGCGTTAGAGTTTTTTTAAAGTGATTTTTGGAAAATGCCTGTAACTTTCTGATTTCTTGTTCGATTTTGTTAAAATCAATTTTTTTAGAAAGCTTACAATCCAAGCTTAGTCTTAAGTCTGTAGAATTATCTGCGAATAGTGGATAAAATCAGAACTAGAAGCGAAAAATTTGGTTTATAATTTGTAAATTTGTTATATCTTGTAAATGAGAACCTGGGTATTTCCTGCAGCTTCTAAACTTGCATATTGTTTTCCAGATACAGTCTTTACACTTTTTTTCGAAAATTTAATATTTAAAGGGTTATTTAACCGAGTGTCCTATAGAAATAAAATTTTCTCTGCTGGGTCAGATTTTATCCACTTTTTACACACAACTGTACATTTTTCTGGAAGCTTAGACTGTTGGCTTTCCAAAACAACGAAGTTTATCAAAATTAGACAAAAAAAAACAAAAAAGTTATAATTTTAATAATTTTATGTAAAAAAAATTGGAGCACCACATCTCCGTAACGGTGCCGAATTTCAAAAAAGATTACTAGGTGATTTAGGTTTAATAACTTCAGCTGTAGGTGGTTAAATTTTTTCGCACAAGTTTAAGTGACCCTGTATTACCAGCGACTGGGAACAACATTAAGAAATAAATGCATTTTGTGTACTGATGTTTGCAGTAAAGAAGAGTTTGCAACAATTTTATTTATATGCAAGTGCTTTCTTTGTGGTAGAAAGTAAAGCGCAGTCATCAAAATAAGAGCTGTTCAGTTTAAACAATTTTCATTGACGTGAAAACGGACGTTAAAAATGACTACTTATAGCTGTTTCACCATTAAGTAAAGGAAGTAAAATAATAAATTAACCTTGATAATAAATATAAAAAGTGGGGGAAGTGCGGTTAAGCTTCTGAACGGTGGAATTTTAACATGTTACCGTTGATTGAGAAATTTCTCAATCAACGATGTTACAGATACTAGCATGTTATATGTTCTTCTTCTTTTCAGTTCCCCCGATAACGAACTTACCCCCCGCTACCTTTATAAACAAATTAGATATCATTACATTGTAGAAAGACGCCATTTATTAATCTATAGGCTTTAATAGCGTTAAATAAAAAAGTAAAGATGTTACAGTTTCTTATAAACAGATTGTCGTTGCACGAACAAAATACCAGTGCACGGCATCAGGTAAACGTCAACCGAATACGTTGCACGCGTTGCAGGTACACCGAGTGTAGTCAATCAAATTCGCTGTAAGTTAGTTTGTATCAAGAGATCCAAAAAAAGCTGATCCTCAGCGGGCTGTGGAATGAAAAGTCACGTCTTTACTAGACTAAAGGAACGTTTATGATGTCAGATAAATTAGTTACCTTTTTTTGATTCGAATCTGACAGATTGTTAAAATAATTTTTAATACATTTCAAAGAGCGTTCATTATTGAATCTTACTTTCGGAACGGCTTTCAAGTTGATGGAGAATGGACCTATTCGATTCCTCCATGTTTTGTGGAATTCCGAGAGGTATCCCAATGAAATTATTACATACCGAAAATTTTATGCTTTGGTTAAGAATTTAGTCAGCAATTTTCGAGAAACTGGAAGTGTTGGAGGGAAAGAAGGGTCTGGTAGGCCAAAGAAGATAGTACCTGCTTTAATTGAAACTGTAAGATAACGAATTGACGAGGCTCCAAAATCACCAATTAGACATTTATGCCAGCAAGTTGATGATTTAAGATACGGTACAGGCCACAGGATATTGAGACAAGCTTTGCATCTGCATCCTTACCGATTTATTACCGTTCAGGAACTTTTAGAACAGGACTATCCAAAAAGAGTTCAGTTTTGTCGTTGGTTTTTGGATAATCTCAATGACGAGCAGTTAAATTTATCCTTTTTTACCGACGAAGCCTGGTTTTACCTTAATGGGTATGTTAATTCGCAGAATATGCGGATTTGGAGTAGCGAGAATCTACACGTTACAATTAAAGCTCCCCTTCATCCACAGAAAATAGAAGTCTGGGTTGGAATGAGTCGTCGTAGGTTAGTTGGGCCAATATTTTTCGAAGGCACGCTAACTGCAGCAAGGTACAGGAACGAATCATTGCAACCTTTCTTAAATAAACATCACGATGATGAGCTACATGGTTTTCTGCACCAGGATGGCGCAACAGCTCATGCACAATACAATTAATTTTTTACGCGAATATTTTGATGACCGAATCATAAGTACGAATACTGCAACACCCTGCCCCCATCGCTTTTGTGAGATTACTGTTTTGGACTTTTTTCTATGGCCCTATTTGAAAAACACCATTTTTAAAACTCCAATAATTTAAACGAACTGAAACTTAGAATTGAAGAAAACTGTCAAGAAATTAACAACTCACCTCAATTATTACAAAAAGTTTTTAAAGATATGAGAAGACGAGTTCAGAAATGTTTGGAGGAAGAAGGCAGGTTTATTCATTTCTTTTACTGTTGCTCAATAAAAGATTTCTGCTCCTAAAAATGACGTTTCATTATTATTTAATTCCAGCTAACACAACCTAACCTGAAATTGACATTATAAATATTCCTTTAATCTAGAAAACACATGATTTTTCATTCCACAGCCCGCTGGGGATCAGCTTTTTTTGGATCTCGATATATTTACTGGTCGTTTATTAGGATTTATCGGAAGAATCGAAGGTCAACACCCAAATATTTTAAGGGTTCTATTTTTAACATCTAAGCAAAGTTAGTTACTACTGTATAACATAACTTAATGTAATTGACATCACAATCAACGCTTAGATAACGACAATAAAATAAAGATTCATCGAACAGTCGGGTAGTGACTTACTTGCTAATTTTATTAGAAGTAAATCTAAAACGAAGGATTACATGAAATCTTTTTTTGCAGGGGAGTTCCCGAATGGAGGAAGAATATTACGTGAAAACTTCAATGCGCAATTGTCACATGTATGTATAGTGAAGAGGTAATAAATATATTGTTCTGAATTAAATTTTCTGATTTATTACGTTACTAGACTTTGAAAGCCCAACTTCTTCGCCATACACTCACATAATCATCTCAGTTGTGCATTCTGATGTTTATTACTAGGCTTAGGATAATTACTCATTTACATATCTGGATATACAGGGTGTTAATGAATTGCAGGGACAAACTTCTAGGGCTTAAAACATACATTTTTTGTCCATAAATGTATGGCTAATATTTAATAAAATTTCGATTTAAAAATATTTGCGGTCTTATTCAGAAGTTGTGGGGTGGCAAGAGGGATATTTATTAAATTAACACACTTTTAATATCTTCATTTCCCTGCTAGATTTGTCAAAGAAACAATGTGACAATTAGTAAATTAATTTCAATAAAATGTTAGTACTGGAAAAACGATAGATACCTACCTACAATTTACACGATTAACTTAGACTTTTAACTCGAATGTCAGTTCCAGTACTCCAAAAAGAAATAAAATATTTGCAGCTTCCTGTTTTAGATAAAAATATCTGCAGACTCCTTTCCGTTTTCGGTACATTTAGATTCGCACAGGTATAGACGTACAAAGTGATTTTTTAAAAAGTCAATTGCAGTAGCTTAGGGATTGTCCCGTCTATATTAAGCTTTAGAATCTGACAATATGAAAATTGTAACAGCATAGCTGCCAATAATTAAATAAAGAAGCTTCAATTATTTATTCAAAAATGAATTTCACAGTGCAGCATAAGATATTTAAAATGGTAAAAGCTTATTACCGAACTGGAATCATCATAAATGGTGAGTGGCGGTATTCGATCCAGGAATGCTTCAACGATTTTACAGACCATTTTGGAATTGTTGAATACATTCGATTTTACGATGCTCTAAGGCACACGGTGGAATTATTCGATGAAACAGGTGGTGTTACACGCAGAAATGGTAGCGGTAAACCTACAG
>JABXWE010063516.1:0-12275 GCA_014611495.1 Limonius californicus
GAAAATCCCAAAAACATCGTTGAACCAGCGCCTCTAAGCTCTAAGCCTGTTCCTTCCCCCACGTATAGAATATTTGCTAATAAACAATTGCTTATAAATGTGTGTTTCTGTTGATATTAAGTTGGTAGTAATTGCATGTACATTAGTAGCATCTCATAAAAATAGGTAACTTAAAAAATAACGAGTTACTTTATGGTAACTTAGTAACTTATTCAAGTTACTTTTATAATTCTGTAACTTAGTAACTTACTTAGTTACTTTTTGCCGAGTAACTGATTAACTTACTTAGTTACTTTCTTAAAGTAACTTACCCAACACTGCAACTGGCACACTGAATGGAGGACACATATCTGGAGTGTCATCACCCCGACCCAATTGCTTTCCCACAGGAGAGGATTTAAGATTTCGTGGATCGAAAAATTATAGCACTTCCCGAATTAAGGGTTAAGAAAGCGTCATTAGTTTCATAGCTAAGCTTACAAAAAATTACTATGAGTTTGTAATGATTACAGACAGTTACAAAGTCCATTTTCTGCCTGATTTGTTCTGATGATCGTTCCTATGTGTATCTCTATATGCTGGTGTAAACGTCACTTTTCCGTTGTTGTGCAGGAAGCTGACCCATTTGGTGTCATCAGCAAATGGTTTGCGGTGGTATCATGGTCGACAGTTCTAAACTTGTCATTATTTCAGAAATACCGAACACCATGACTTAAATTAACTGTATATTAGGATATTGGTTTTGATATAATGGACGGGCGTATACCGTAGAAGTCCCTATACATTCTGCTAGTCCGAAGTATCCAGACCATGCATAGCCTGCTTTAAATTTCAACATTTTAAGATGTTGCATCGACGCTGAAATACACCACAGACTATTCAGTATGTTACGCAGACAATGATTGGACGTTAATATACGGTACTCAAGAAGACCTTCCTAAGTTTGTATTAAGCATGCCAGGGAGGTATCTACAAGTAATTTGTGGCCCTGAACGGCACATGCAGTATTAAGCCTCCAGACATACAAAAATAAGTATTTAAAAATTTCATGATTTCTTTGGAACGTACACTATTCAGAAATTATTATCTTTATCTGCATACAGCTTTAGTGTATAAATATTTGTGTGTGATATTTGTGTTGAATCATGTTGTTATAAGGTCTATCAAAAGAAAACTACTTCTTCTTCTTCTTCTGGATTATAATGATTGTAGGATTATATTCCGCTTAAAAACTCTATTTTCTTAACCTCTGTTTGATGTTGTCTGTCTTTACCACTTTCGTCGTTCAAAAATTTTTTGATGTCCTATCATTTTTTCTTGCCCGTAGATCCCTTAGTATATTACTTTACACATTATGAACAAGTTAAAAAGCAGTCTTGTGGATGTATAACCTGAAACTAAGATATAACTGCATTCTTTACCAGTGGAAATGTTGAAACGGACTTGGGATTTTTTTGCGGAAATCTTAACCAGTGGGAATTTCTACCAAGAGAATTATTAATTGTGTAATTTTATGACAGGATTTGTATGTCGGGCGGTATCATATCTAGCCGGATTACTTATTTTGGATTTTTACCGTATCTAATTACACTTCATCAAACATATATACGAGGATGGTTCATCAGCTATTGTCCCTAACATAGTCGTAGTAGCATTGACAGACAAATGAATATTTTTTTCCTAGAAACGTCAGTTATTGATGTTAATATATATCAAGTTGTAGGTGCCTAGCCTCTTGTTTATGAAAGTTATACATTAAATATTGCTGCGATACTAGTGATTTTGTAAAAATGAAAAAATTCGAGACAAGGGCTGTGATAATAAAACCTTTTTAAGAAGGATTTATCACCACCGGAATGACATGCCCGGAGTGTTGGATGATTCTACCCTGTCATATCAAATAATTAAGAATTGGTGCCGGGATTTCAAATTAGGAAGAAAGTCCAGGGGCTGGACCACCAAAAACTGTTGTCACAGAAGAAAATATAGATTTGGCCCATGGTATGGTACTGACTGATCGGAGAATTACGGTCAAATATATTTCTCAGACACGCGGCTTTTCCGTTGGAAGCGTTACCACAATAACGGTAGAGTATTACGCAAAACGCATACCAAAAGTTCGTAAGGCTATAAAGCAAAATAGGCGTAGAAAATTGAAACGCGGCGTACTGTTCCACCAAGACGACGCTCCCGCTCATAAGAACTGTGATTCTATGGCTGCTATCGACAACGCTAGAATTGAAATTTTAGAACTACCCCATATTCGCCAGACTTAGCCCCCAGTGACTTTCACCTGTTCCCCAAACTAGAAGAACATCTTCTGTGAATGAGTGGTTTGTAGTGCAGGACAAAGAGTTTTAAGGCATTCAAGCTCTGCAGTATCTTTATACCAAGTGTGTTAACCTTTTAGGGGATTATGTTGAGAAATACAGTTGTTTCAAATGTCTAAAACATTTGCTTCTATATCAGGGACAATAAATGATGATCCATCCTCGTATATATGACATTAATTAACTTTGTATTAAAATTGTATTTAGTACTAAACAGACACAAATTGGGCGCTCTTCAAAATACATTTTCCAATCCATTGGAATTTATATTTTTGTTTTCTTATCTTGCTGGTCTACGAATTTAACGTTAAATTAGTATGTCGGATATTGCTGTTGCTCGTGGGTATAGAAAAATGCAAGAGTTGGCCCTTAAAGAGTAAAAATCTATATTTAGGGCTAGTAAAGTAAATTCTTTGTGCGCTGTCTAGAAATCTGTGCTATCAAATTTAAGTCGACGAAATAAGTGTATTAACAAATGTTGCTTTTAACTATATTAATGGATACGAAACAGTTATTTAATTCACAGGTTGATTATCCTAATGAACAGCAATTGGGTATATACAAAATTAGGCTCTAGGTTAATTTAATGACCTGTCCCTGTGTAAGGAGTCTAGAGGTGGGTTTGTGATTTCTAGTTGACCTTTATGAAAGATTCTACTTTTAAGGACACAAAATTTAATGGATTTAGGATTTTGAAGAAATTAAAATAAAAATTGGCAAGTTTCTACACAAGAAATGGTCTCTCGGAATTCGTTTTGGTTTTTATAAACACACTACTTAAATTGTCACCGAAAAGATGCCAAACAACAATAATTAGCAGATTATGCTTGAAGTCATGTTACATTAATAATAAAAAACTCACGTTTACAACGTTTCAATGCTACACATTCCTGGGAATTAAATTGGACAGGTTAATTTTGATGGAACCGCATTTCTGATTTTGCTTTCACATTGTAATGTTGCATTTATTGTGTAAATCAAACAGACACAAAATAAATTAGTGCACGCAAAAATAGCTTACAAATCAAAACAACAAATAATTCTATTAAAATGTAAATATTGTATATGTGTTTGATTAAAATAATAATTTCAGGGATTTCTAAATCGTTTTGGGGGTCTAACCTATAGTAAACGGCGGAGAAATTTTGGTTACTTTAGCTCTGTTTACTAACTGAAGCTCAGCATCTCTATTATAAATTTAAATATAACGGAACGGGTAGCCTTTGTGATCATGTCTCAGAAAGCTCTCCGCTGCTTAGACTGCTGTTCATCTGGATATGTAAACAAAGCTGCCATAATTCTCGAGCCTTCAGTATACTTTATATCTTAAATAGGTACACATTTCAATTTATAAATATTTTACTTTTAAGCGTTGCTTTCTCATTGGCCGCACTAAGAAACAGGCTCTTATTATCCGCAAGATTATCGTCACTACTGGGTTCATCAAAACAAAGTGCTTTTGTATATTTATTTACATGCCTTTTAAATTAAGCTAACAGTTAAATTCACCACTTGTCTCATTTAGGGTATTCACCATCCAGTTCAAACCATTTGCCAGGCTATTTATACCCATCGTATTCTGAATTCTGTACCTTATATTTTGGGAATTATTAATTTTTAAGTAAATAACTTAAACAATAACATGATACAACTGTTTGACAAGAAGGTTTAGCACTCGAAAACATGAACAAAGCATTTTCATTAAACGTAGTTCAAAATATATTTGCAGAAAGGCGAAAGAGAAAGAAAATAGTAAGACACGTCAAGTAACTACAATGAAGTACTGTTTATGGTGCAACTGCAAAAATTAGAATGAGGCTTATTGTTAGATCATAGCCTAGGTGTAATATTTTCATACTTTATTGAAGCGAGAGAAACAGGTATATCGGCAAAACAATAACCAAAGGGAATGGGATAAACAGGGAAAAGGGAGACAAAGGTAGAAAGACAAGAATAATGACGAAGGGGCAAAATCAAGGTAAATATTAACATATCATTAATTATTAATTCAACCTATTGTCCTAAAATCCTAAAATGTGAAGTTACTTTTACAGCTCATTAGTTATATCAATTTAGACACATACATATTTAAATCGCTTTGAAATGAGAATGTTTCTGGTCTAATAAATAGGTGCCATTCTCCTTCTTATTTTCGATAGTAACTAACTGAATTTGTTCGGTAAATTTTTTAAACTAATATTTTTCCAGATATTTCCAAGAAGCGTAATAATTGGTATAATTCAATTGGCTATCTGCGTGAATTAGTTATTGTTATAGCGCGTTTTATATCAGGATATTAAAAAGCTATTAAAACTAAATGGCTCAACATTTCTATACAGGGTGTCTAAAAACGTACCGACAATATTTCAAATATGAATTTCAGAAGGTATTTAGAATCGAAAACTTCATATAAACATGTGTCCTAAACGTAATCGTTAACGAGTTATTGTTTATTTCATAATTTATGTGGCTAAAATTTTAGTTCAGCGAATTGTATGAAATACATCTTTTTTTAACACATTTTATTATTTTATTTACAAGAAATGTTCAAAATCATCTCCATTATGTTCAGTACACAAAGCCACACGTCCCAGAAGAGATCGTTGCGTTCTTAATATGGTTGCTGGCTTATTCCTAATAATATCGGCAGCCTGCTGTATTCTTTGGCATAATTCTTCTACCATGTGCACTTCAGTTGCATAAACAATCTGTTTCTTGTGATCCCAAAGATAAAAATCTAATGGAGCCAGGTCCGGCGAACGTGGTGGCTCGGAAAATGTGCGTTAATCCCCATCGTGTTGATACCACATTGCACGTCTAAAATTCAATGACACATCTTCCAGTACTAAGGGTAAAGACTAAAGAGTTTCCTAGAAAATATTCGTAATTCACACCATTCAAACGGTGTGGCAGTTAAAATGGTCCAATCAGACGATCATTAAGAATACCAGCTATCATATTAACCCCAAATCTATGTTGAAAATGCGAGCGCCTTCTTAAATGAGGATTTTCTGCAGCCTATTCATAAAAATTATGATAATTATTGATACTATCTCGTGTGAAAGAAGCTTCATCGGTCCATAAAATATGCGGTAGGTTTTGATTATTTTGTACCCAATTACAAAATCTTAAACGAGCACATATTACTCTCCAAACCTGGTTTATATTAAATAAACAATAGCTCGTTAACGGTTACGTTTAGGACATATGTTTATATGGACTTTTCCGACTCTTAAAAACTGCCACTAACGATGTTTTTTCAATTTATTATATTAGATTATTTTAAACAATTTTCCTGAAAAATAAATACTTTGTGAATATGAGTAATTGATAAGTAAGCACGTAAATGTTTTTCGTGTAACATCCCGACTCCGAGAAGTATGTTTTTGGTCTGAGTATGTGTCTTATGCGCTTCTGGTAGTGGGTCCCGGTCTAACTGATAGTTATGACATACTGCAGGGATAAAGAGTTAATGTGGAAATATGTATTTTCTCAATCTATTTGTTCTGGGTTTTTTAAAACAGGAAGCTGTAAACTGTAGGTAACATTGGAGACCCTAAAAACTTTTTTTAAAATGAAGTTTAAATTCAAAAATATAAAAAATAGAAAATCTGCACACATTGTTACGTTCCGTTTGATTTTGCCGCTTCTTACGTATTAAAGTCTTATTTTGTTGGCCGCTCCGTAGCCAATTACTATCTTATTATTTCCTGAATACGGTATAGTGGACCATTTTTTTGTTATCTTAGAAAAATGCCGATGAATATTTTGTCTACGCGCTTGACCGTGAAAGTTTGCTGAACATTTCCTGCCCTTGAGGGTGTCCTACGTGTTAATTATTCTAGAATTCTTGCAACATATTTCATAATATGGTGAAATACATTCAGCTTATTCGATTGCGTTTTTTCGGCAGTCGCCTTAAGATCTCCTTTCGACCCGGTTGCATTCTAAGGACCTCAGTGCCGACGACAAGTAGTGCAGGGGGGGCTTGGGTTTCGATGGGGTGTCCATTGCGTGATTTTTCGTATCGCTGCTATCACCATAGGGTGAACAGAACCATTGACAAGTGTCGGATTTAAGACATGCGCTGGATTTAACCCTTGGAAGACAACACATACAGGAGGAGACACAATAAAAGTGAGTTCGATCTCCCGTAAGCTGTTGGTTTCTCGGTCTTCCACGAGAACCCGCAATCAGCTGTGATTTGGAAGGTTGCGCCCACTACTTTTGACTTGCGCTGTATACAACTACGTTAGATTTCCTTCCCTTAACGTTTCTTATGAACCACTCGCTACTCCTCTGAATTAAGCCGAAGGCAAGTATGTTTCCTGCTGCGGTTCGAACAAAAAGCTCGTTTGGCCGGTAACAACGTTACAAATAAATTAGAGAAATATTAGTACTAATAACATTACTAAAAATTGTGTAGTTTGTGTTCAATCTAAACGATACAAGTTACTGAAAAAACAGAGAAGATTGGTGGACTAATTGAATATGATAACGTAAATTACAAGAATGCCTGATAATTAAACATATATGAATTTTGTATATACATGATATAGAATTTTATATATACAGTGTGTCCTGGAAGGTTCTTAACATATGAAAAATTCACTCTTCATAAAATGTTCTACTGTGTAAGGCGATAAGACTGAAATATTAAAATAGGGAATAGCATGTACAGGGCGACCAAAAATGTATAAACCCAAAGTTGCCCCGAGATAGAAGTACCCTTAGTTTTTATTTTAGAGCAAAATGTAATAAGAAAATGTTACATAGAATTGTCATCCGTGTTCAAATACATAAAGAAATGCAACTCTGTACATGTTATCTCAATTTTTAATATTTCAATATTATCATCTCAGAAAGCAGAACTTTTAATGAAGAGTGATTTTTTGGTAAATTTAAAAATAAAAAAGATTCCCATATGGTAAAATCGTTCCAGGTCACACTGTATACAGTATAATCTTTTTATGTGGTAACCAGTAGATACGTTACATCTTTCATATGTGCACGAAACGCTTAGTTAAATTTTCTTTTAAGCTACATAAATATTTTTTTTACATTAAAAGTCCTTTGGATAGGCAAATGTCAACTACCGTTTTGTGAAAACGTAACAAACTTCTGTACAAAGGTGTTGATTTGTATACATTCTTATGGCAATTACAATCAGTTTCAATGTATTCGAATAGCGAGAAACGGATGTGATGTTGATTTTGGGCGAATGCAGAGGGTCGGCTTATTTAGTAGGTAGTACTACGATATGCACAAATATACCCGGATAGATCCCTTCCATCATATAATGCCTTTAGGCGTTTGGAAAGAAATTTGCGGTAATATGGACAGTTTTCCAAGCCAAAGGTGAGATAACGATATGTCACAGCTGTAGAAACTGAAACGGCAGTCATTGAACAAGTAACTGCTAATCCCCATATAAGCCAATGAGCAGTTGCAAGAACTGTAGGCTTCAGCCAAAGTTCAGTATTTAACTTTAAATTGTAAGAAACTAACAAGATGAAACTTTCCATAACAGATTAATTGCAAGAGGTTTAAATCATTCTTGGCCTACAGGTAGTCCGGATTTGACTCCGTTAGATTTATTTTTGTGGGGCAAAGTAAACAAACGAGGTCTACGAAACTCCCGTAGAAACACAGGAATATTTACATGAAAAAATATTGAATCATGTAGGCCAATCAAACCATTCAACTGATTAAGAATTAATTCCTTACTGCGTTCAATCAAACAAACCTGTTGCATCATCAGCTAAACTCAACATAAATACGATTTAAAATTCAATAAAAATTATTAAAGTTACTAGTCTTTTCATCTGCGTTTAATTACATAAAGCATATCTTTTTGCTACTACCATGTATAAATTTTGATTGAGCTCACTTATTCTAACCCACCTTGTATGACATAACACATGAACTACGATGCAGAAACTTGTGATTTTAATACCGGCGCCTTCGCTGACAGGCGATGGTTGTGAAACTTTTAGTGTTCGAAAAACTCCTTCTAAACTGGTGAAAATTGTTCCTTAAGGATCAGGTAAGTGATGAAACACTTTTATTTCAATTCCTTTTATGTTGCAACGATAATACGATTGTTTATTTCATCAAACGAAGGTCAACGTTAAGTAACATAACCTCACTTTAATAACATTCGAAGATTATTACAATTTCACGCAAATTGAGTAAGTATTTATTTTTATTTGTTATTTTATTCTTCCCATTTTTCCATGGTCAACATTATTGATGAATATTATATTTGACTTTTATTATTTTGAAGTTCTTGACTTCTCGATGGTTTCAAATTCAATTCACTGAAGAGACTCGTTGAAGATTCCACAAGAAATCTTAATAACTGCTTTATCACGATTTTTTAACTATTTCAGAATTCAGAACTTGTTTAGAACGTCTACAAAATAATACCGGAAATAAGATGCTGTTTTGAGGCTAGATTGCATTATTTAGAGGGTTTCACAATTAAAAAAAGAATTAAACACCTCCCAAATCACGCAAATCTTTAAATACTATCACGCCAAAATCACGTGCTAAAATTTTTAACAACCAAACAGAATGAAGACTAAATTAGCCAAAATTTTTCTTGGTTAAAATAATATAAGCTCCACCAGAAAATGAAAGTCTTACAAATAATACACATTTACATTACTCATAAATCCAATTGTAACAAAAATGTATACATCAAATTTGTTTGCAGGTGATACTATAATTAACCAAGGAGAAATCCTTCACTAAGGATCTCTAACTTACACAATGAAATAAAACAACACGGATGCAACTAAATCAGTCCAGTTAATCAGCTCGAAGGAGAGTATTAATCATTTGAATCAAATCCAATTACAACATTATGTAATAAAACTTAAATTCACCCCCAATGTTTGTTCTATAAATCAATAAAAAAACGAATTCAAATAATTGTAACCGCTGCATATTTTTATAAATAAATAATCATGCAAAAATAGAATAATACAGCAATATACAAGTGTCAATTTGAAGAACATACAATGTGTTATATCTCTGGAAGTAAAAGAAGTATTGAAAATTATAAACCATGATGATTCACTCTCCATGTTATAGAGACCGTTTTCACAAATTTTCAATGCCCCTTTTAGTTCCACAGATTGTACGTTTAAGACTTTAAGTGACCCCATAAAAAGAAGTATAATAGGGTCAAATCTGGAGATCTTTGAGGACATTTGCTTTTCCCGACACGAATCACCTAAAAAAATATTTGTTACTATTGAATAGCATTTCGCAAGAGCTATTCAATGGGAAATCACACGGTGGGTGTTATCATTTGAAATTATTTTATTGGGGTAGTTAGAGCTTAAGGTATTGAATGGAGAAGGCTACATTATAAGTCATGATGATTGCCTCTCCATGTTGTAGAAACGCTTTATAGACATTTTTAATGACTCTTCTACTTCCAGAGATTTAACTCACTGTACGTTTTCAAATTTGACCCCTTGACGTTGTAGATACACACCCCAGTAAATTTAAATCGAGTGGGAGAAAATTTAATTTTTTCTTTAATTTCTTTTGTTACTGGCTAGTGTGAATTTTACACAACAATTACCGTTTGTTGACATAAAATATTGCATAGTTTAAAATGTTTTCTTTCTTCCCGCTAGGTGTGCTAATACAGGATGATTAAATAATGCCTCGGTAGAGGTGTATGCATTACTATTGATGAAGCAGCATATCTGCACCTACTGAATAAAAATTATTAAGGATGTCATTAAATTTCCATCTAAAAAGGGGATTCACAAGTGAAAAAAAATTACTTAGATATATAGGCAACCGTTGTGCAGTTGCTGCTGTTAACTAATTATAACCTGGGGCGACAATAGAATACATACAATTCAAGTTTATTTTATATGTAGGGATATAAATAAACTTGCAATAACACAAAGTTCAAGTTCAAATGCAAGGTTGTCATTACGTTAGTTCTTGTTTCTTATAAAGTAAACATTTCTATTACTGTTTTAGTGATGTAAACGCTAAAATATCAAATGTTTTAAACGAAGCTAAGTTGAAAATACGTTTATTATATAATTTGCTGTAATATATATATATATATATATATATATATATATATGTACATATATTAATTACTCCAAATGAACTAACTCCACGAGTATCCGAAAAACGTGAAATGGGTATAGGTAACTTTCCTAGAGTTTATCTTTCTTTTGGGTTAAAGTAGTGGTTCCCAAACATTTCTCGCGACCCCCCTCTTGTAGTACTCAACTTCATTCGCAATCAGCATCTGAACGGACAACTTACGCCATCTATTACCAAGTAGCGCAATTTATTTATTTGTTCTCGGTGTTCCCGGAAATTTTTACCACACTCGGGAGGATGCTAGATGGCACTGGAATAATATGGAAAATGCATTTTGTTTTATACAAGCAATAGACAGCGATGAGATTAGTCATTGTGCTGTACTGCTGACTGTGTGCTGACTGCAATAAATCGATAAGAGATATTTAACGCTAAGCATGAGCTACACTCGTTTTGTTAAATATGGATAAATTTTTAAAACAGTCACTAGAACTTTCCGCGTCTGCCAGTGGCAAAAATACAAAGAAAAATAGATTGTACAACGATGAAGATCTCAAATATGGTTCTACAGTTATTTCCCAGAAACCCCAGAGCGTATTTTGTAGAGAAGTGTTGTCAACAGAAAGTATGAAGCCAGTAAAGCTATTTCGACATTGAAATACCAAATACCTAGACAAAGAAAGCCTCTGGAATTCGTTGAAAGAAAACTAAACTCCCTCCACAAGGAGAAAGCTACTACTATCAAGTTATCGAGTTGCATTTCGCATTGTAAAAACCACAAGTAAGCCACATACAATTGCTAAAACTCCGATTTTACCAGCAGCTGCTGAAATGATGCAAATAATTGTTGGTGAAAAAAAAGCTGACAAGACCCCTCTCCAATAATACTATCCAAAGAAGAATAAGTGGCATAGCAGAAGATATTCGGAAACCAGTTTATAGCATTTATATGATACAATACTAAACATGGTATTACAGGGCATATTTTATTTTGTACCCCATTAGAGGTTAATATCATCGGAAAAATGATTATTCGACGCTTTCACGCAAAGTACTAATAAGTACGAAATTGACTGGGTAAAATGCATTGCTATACACACCAATGGCACCAAAGCTATGACAGGACATCCATCTCGTCTTATTGGCAGATTGCCAAATGTTACATAGTTACACTGTATTTTACATCGAGAAGCTCTTGCATCAACACTTTTACCTTCTGAAAGATCGTGTTTTAAAAAATGTCATTAAAGTGGTAAATTACATCAAGGAAAAGCATTGCAGACTCGTTGTTTTCGTAAAATTTGTGAAGACATGGGTTCTTTATACGCAAATCTTCTTTATCACACGGAAGTAAAATTACTTTCGAGGAGTAACGTCTTGAAAAGAGTTTTCAAATTAAAAAGATATACCTGTAAGATGAGAAACCGGAATATGAGAACATATTTTCCAATTCCCTTTGGCTACTTATGCTGGTTTTCCTTGCTGATATTACTTATATACACTCTGAATAGCAGTTTGTAAGACCACGATATTAACATAAAAACAGTCACGGACAAAATTAACGGATTTATAAAAAAATTTGATTGCTGGTCGCCTTCAATTGGAAAAAAGAAGTTTTATTCATTCCAGTGCGTTCAAGAACTCATGGAAGACTTAGTTAATGATAATATTACTGTTGTCACAGTCGTATTACAAGAAGCACGAGCAGAAAGTTATCCGACAAGACCTGAAGATGGCAAATGTCATTTTGCCGAAACGTCGTCAAGACAACCACCCCGGTGTGTCCCAAGATCAAGAAGTTGCTATGCGGAAGAATTCCTGGAAGCCAATCAAAGCATACAACACACACACACACATATA
>JABXWE010063519.1:0-18225 GCA_014611495.1 Limonius californicus
CCAATCTATTACTGGTTTAAATATTTGTACCTATTTCTGATACATAGTTGTTCTAATTTATAATATGTATCTACGTCTGTAACCTGCCTCTATTCAGTTAGACAGTGTGCGTATGGTATTTTATTAAAAATATTATTATTATTATTATTATTATTATTATTATTATTATTATTATTATTATTATATAATTCATTTATTTTAGTTGGAAGAACGTATGGAAAACAACTAAATTTGTTATTTTTTACTAATATGCCTCCTAGTTTCGGGTATTTTCTTAATATAATAATAGAAATATTTTTTATATTTATATGCAGTTAAAAATTCTAGTCAATAAGGCATTTACTTCTCTCTAAGATGTGGATCTGCATCTATCCTATGACGTCACCATATTGGCTTAGTGTACAAAGATTTACATCTAAGTTTTAAGACTTCAGTTAATTTAACATTAATTAACATTTTCATTTCAATAATTTGCGTACATGCATTTCTAGAACATATGATTTAGTTTTGCTTATAATTTACTGAGATTCGAATATGCAAAGCAAAATGTGATATAACTTTTTTTAGTAGATTATTTTGAATAATAAGCGAGATATAAAAAAATCCCCTACCGAATGGGCACCCGGTATACCCACAAACCGTGCAAAGTCGTGGCTGTTAATTGAAGTTGGTAATAAAATTGCAAGCTGTATGTCCAGTAATATATTTGGTTTTAATGTTTAATTTTATTACCAAAATGGTCTTAAAATATGTATTTAAAATATCCTCAAAAATATTGAAACTACTAGTAGTGGTAACACTGAAACAAACACTTACTTTCATGGTTCTTTACCGTTAAATCTGTTCAACAACATACATCCTAATCACCAGTAAACTAACCATCCCACTAAATCAAACAATAACAAAATACATACCGAACTCTTCTGTACACAAAACACAACTAAGGGAGCCCTTTAAATTGGGGTTGTATTTATAGTTACCCAAAACGGGTCATGG
The DNA here is from genome assembly GCA_014611495.1 of Limonius californicus. NCBI lineage: Eukaryota > Metazoa > Arthropoda > Insecta > Coleoptera > Elateridae > Limonius > Limonius californicus. The sequence goes on from JABXWE010063519.1 coordinate 997, forward strand.
AACGGCCTACGTGGGTCTGGGCAAGTTTAAACTTGTACTCTACAGGTAAACACACGTACATTTCCACAAACGGATTTTTAGAACGATCGATAAGGCGCCTCCTCCATTTATTATCCTGACTTGTCAAAAGTTAAATCGGGCATGGGCACCGTTTTTCCTGGAAAATAAAACTTGGCACAAAAACATTGTCATCCGAGATGTCAGACTACCGCTATTCAAATTCCCGAAAATTTATAATACGGAAAGCTTTCACGGGGCTCTGTCTACTATACTCGAACAAAATCCGAATTTTGACAAGCTACTTTCCTATATAGTTTGCCTTACAGTGGTTCTAACATACGCCTAAGGCGTAAAATTGGGGGAACCGAACGTTTTAATATTAAATTCAAAATAATGGTCACAATTTTAACAGGATTTATTTGAGCGTTATACGTATTTCGGCATTTAATGTCATTTTGAAAAGCAATATAAACATTTGTAGTTGACAGCACATATCTTAGATCTTGGATATTTTATTCCAAAACTTCTAATATGGGGAATTTAAGAGCTCAATTTGCTCATACGTTGAAAGTGTGTTTGTGAATTTGTAAGGCGTCGAGTAGGTATATCCAATTTACGTTTTTCATCCAGAAATGTAAAAATGTTATTATATTATTTTATGTTAGTGCGTGATTGTGTTTGGCGTAGTTAGATTTTTCTGGGTGTTTGTATTTACATAGGCGTATGTGTTCTTTGTATCTGGTATTAAAATTTCTAAGTGGTTGACCCATGTATACATAATTACACTGCGAACAGTTAAATTTGTAAACACCGGTATTTAACAAATCGTTAGTCCGATCTTTTTGCGTTGAATAACAAGTGAACAATTTTTGTTGTTGTATAAATTACTTTGATTATACTTTTAGCTACTTGCACTGATATATCACTGAAATAATTATTTACGTGGTCTTTTAGATATGTTTTTTGAATTGCTAATCTTCTTTTTTGATTGGTGTGTATATCCGTTTTGTGTTGTAGCCATTACTGTTTGCATCTTGTTTAATAATCAAATCTCTTTGGTGTAATTATTGATATTTAGAGGAACTGTTATAGCTCCGTGTATCAAACACCTGTAGGCTGCTAACTTAAGTTATTTATGGTCATATGAGTCCTTTGGTATTGTGGTATCTGTGTGTGTACGTTTTCTATAAAGTATTCGAGATCGTTCTTAGAATAAAAGCAGTAAGAAACTATTGTTATAAACTATAATGATCTTTTCATTTGATTACGAAAAGACCTTAGAGACTGTAAATAATTGCTGAAAATATTCGTCTAACGTACTATCCGGATATAAAAATATAAACATTTAATCCTACTTTAATTATGAGTAAAAACATATACAAAAAATACCCAAAATATGTATATAATTATTCATTATTTATTAAAAAAAAGGAAATTCATACAAATATACATACATTCATGTTAATAATGGCATTTATCTCATTTTCTTAAAAGTCGTCGACATTTGGTTGTATTTTTTATGTTCAAACCTAAATTTCTGGAAATATATATAAAAATATTTCTTAGAACAAACTACTTTTGTTACTAGAAAAAATTCATAAATTGTTCATACATGCACTAATAAAACGTTTCGTGACTCAGTATGAACTATCCAAATACCACTGCAAATTAATAGATTCAACCCAGAAACATTCCAAAAACTTGTCCTTGATTTCAATTTCAAATGTTTTTTAATAAAGCTTGCTTGGAGGTAAATATTATTGGAGTTACATAAGTTGAAAATGCTGAAAATAGTTTGTAATGGTCAGGGTTGGCGCTAGACCTTTTGACGCCGGGGGAAGGTTTTCCCAATACGAGCGATTATATTATAAGTTAATAATATTTTATTCTGGTACCATTTGTAAAAATAAATAATGTATAAATTAATCTTTATATATAATATTATATATTCATGTTTTATATAAGATCAAACACAAGAACAAAATGTAGGTGCATTATATTAAATATTTTATTAAAATAACAAAGAAATTACATAATTTATTAAGACACAAAGAGAAGATTTCATGTAGAAGCTGTTGAAGCTGGTTGTTAAATGTTCAGGCGCTTTAGAGATTACTTATACCGTTTTGTGCATGTACTGAGGGTTGCCATTGAGATTGGGAATAGATACCACTTAAACATTCGGGGAGTATTGATAAAAATACAATAAGCTAAAATTTCCGAGAATCAGTAAGTTATTAGCCCTATAGCCATAAAATGGGATTATACAATGAATCAGTACACAAAATATCAGAAATAAACAATAACAGCAAATAATGCAATAGTTAGTGCCAAAAAGCCAAAAATATTAAATAAAAGACTAAAGATTTCTAACAACTTGTGTAGATTAGAAACGATTTGATCGAGCGCTGCAAAAATATATAATTGTTTAATTAATTTATTTATTTATTTTCCATAGGCTAGAAGTTAGTGGGTTAGACTTCTACGCTGAAGGTTCTAGGTTCAATTCCCAGTACTAGAACATCGGATTTTTAACGGCCGTTTTCCCTCCTAAGACAATGGCAAACCAGCGAGGTTTTCTGCCTAGCAGATCTTCCCTGGAGTAGAAGTATTTACACTTTCCGTAGTTCACAGACCACGTTAAGCTGTAGATCCTCTATGTCTGTGACTCTAAAAACGCTCAACACAGGCATAGGAGAGAAGATCGCTACGGTTCGTAAGAGATAAAGCACTCGAAGAAGAAGATTCTCAAAATTAAAATGAAAATTTGGGAAGCTTTTACGGATATTCAATTCTATTGAATTTATTGTAATAATTATTTTAAGATGACTGTTAACAATATTAATATGACAAAGGGTGCGACGGTGTCTACTGCTTTAGGCGCCGGTGGCAGGTTACTACTTTGTTCCCACCTAGAACCAGTTCTGAATGAATGGTTGTTGTTTCATGGAAGACTGATCGTTGCAAGCAGTAAATTCAATACGGCAAACACAGGCAATGAAAGCATTTCCATAGAAAACGGTAGTTATATCCGAGATATCGTTGTATTAGAGCTCACCTTAAGTGAGTTGCACTATATTTTAGGATACGTGAAAAATAAGTCAATGAATAATTATATCTCCAAAAATTGCAGAAGGTTTGGGAATTTCTTTACAGATCCAGCAAGTGAAATCACTGGAGTTGCCATAATATTATTTCAAAAGAAATACGTACTCACTACTCAGCCTTTGAATTGCCTGACAAACCTGGCCGGCTCTTCTACAAGTTCGTTAAGGGGTTTAGCTATTACAACATTGGAGTCTCTTGACTATGTCTAAAATAATATTGTTTAATCATAATAAAATAGTCCGTAAAACGATTAGTGTGATGGGCTTAATGTACACTTTTTTAATGTTTCAGTTATATATTTGAGATTTCCACGGGTGTTGTATGCTGTGATGAGCTTCCAGGAATTCTTCCGCGTAGCAACTTCTTTGTACTGGGACGGACCGGGGTGGTTGTCTTGACGACGTTTCGGCAAAATCACATTTGCCATCTTCACGTCTTGTCGGATAACTTTCTGCTGATGCTTCTTGTAATACGACTGTTGACGTTCCGCTGGGGCAATATAATACTTCTTGGCTGTTCCGTGTGGTTGCGCTTTGTTGATTTCGGGCTCGGCTGCGTGTGACGGGACCGGTTGTGGCTGGAACGTTCTGATTTTGTTGAGGTGATTTTGTGTTTGATTGTTGGTTTCTATTATGTGTTTGTTTTTTAGCGGGAACCGGTTTCCAAGCGGGTGGTAGTTTTTGAGTGTCATCACGAGAATTTAGGTTTATTGGGTGTTTCTCGATTTCTACAGCTTCCCTTATTATTCTTGATTTCAGGTGTCCTATGTGTCCATGTTGGCCAGTACTTTGATGTTTCCGAAAGCAATTTTGTGGGATGATGTGCCTACGTGTTGTGCCAGTGATGAAGTGTTCTCGTTCTTTCGTACGGCATTTTCGTGTTCTTCTTTTCTCACATTTGCTCGTCTGTTTGTTTGACCTATGTATATTTGATCGCAGTTCTGGCAAGGAATTTCGTAGACACCTTGATTCTCCAGGCGTATCCTTTTTTGGGGTTTTGTAGAACGTTATGCATTTATAAATTGCAACTTTAGCAACTAAACCATAATGACGTGCAATAATTATTAAATAAATATAGTAAATGTAATAAATCGCATGCTTTAAGTAAAGACACACGTTCTGTTTTCCACAGCCAAGCTTTATTGATACTTTTGTCGGGCGTAATGCATTATAGTGTTATTAATGCATTATAAACAAAATATTTTGGAAATGAATATCTATATCACACAAAGTTTCTGTTCTTTTACTTTTTCGGCTAAATTAATAAACTGTAGGACACAACGGAAAAATCTATGTACTGTTGCTAATCATACTAAACTGCTATACTAGTAGATTTTAAATTTAACAAAACTTTAGGAACAAAACAGGAAATAGCCTGGCCTTCTATTTTTAACAATTAGGAACTAAAAGTTCAGTGCGGTTGTATGCTGTAAAACAGAAAATAAATTTGTTTTATGACCTTCTGGGAATAAGATTACTTTTCTTGATAGGTTTTTTAAAAATCATTCTTGTTATATAGTTAATGTAAATCTTTAACCATTCAACATGACAATCGCATTATTAAATAATTATTGGTGAGAATGGGTGAAGTTTTGGTAGAATTGTATATTAACTTTTTTTTCCGCAGGAACAGTATAGCAACTTGTCAAATACGATTTCTACGAACTATAGCTGGATACAAGATAGAAATCGAAACGTAGATATAAGAGAAGAGATAAATATAGTCAAAGTTGATGATAAAATAAAAAAACACAGGCAACCTTGGCAGGAACATCTACAAAAAATTAATAATATGAGACTACCAAAATGTATTTCCGATACCGAGAAAAAGAAAAAAGAAATCTAGGAAGGTCAAAAAGAGACGGAAAGATCAACTAGAATAAACGTAGGACCAAATGTAGTATCGCAATGGACTTATGTTCAAAGTGTAAAGGAGAAGAAGAGGAAGAAAATCCGCGTAAGTTTTGACTTATACAAATGTTTGTAAATGATCTCTAGGATATGTTTTTCTGAGACCTCGATGGGGTAGTGTCAGTCGAGGTCACAGTGAAATGCGGCTCTATCGGCAGTGGTGTCAAACCCCGGCTGAGCCGACGACCGTATTTCGTTTAGTTAAGTTTAGGGTGCATGTTGCATAATTGTTTAGTGTGTAAGGGACACCTGCACCCCCCTGAAGTAATGCGAAAGCGGGTCTGGGCGGGAACGGTGGTGTGAATGGCAAAAAAGGATGTGTTTTTCTAGATTCAAAACGGGCAGCGAAAGGAAAACGATAGATTATATATTATTTCTTATTAATCAAGTTATATAAGCGTTTCGACAATACATTTTTTATTGGTTTGAATTATTGGAACACTAGCGAACATTGGTAACGTAGTTCCATATACGATTGTAATTCTTGCATCAATACTTTGTACAACGAGCATCTTTGAAAGTAAGTAGTTTAGCATGTTATCTGGTAAAAATACCTCTACGAAATATATAAAGCGGAAATTCCTAATAATATCAAATTTGAAAATTGGTGAACGCCTTTTCAGCTTTTATATATTTCTATATTTGTATAGAACTTAAATTTATGTATCTGAATTTTATGTAGTTCTACATTTGAATATGTTTCCGAGCTATTAATTTTTTAAATGTTTGATTCAAGATTTTCATTTCCTAGAAGTGATCAAATATAAACAGGAATTTATTTATAAAAATGGGTATTACAATATTATAGCGATGAAAATTATATTATTTTTCGGTGTAGTCCCCCTGTTAAGCGATACACTTGCGTCACTGATTTGAAAGCTTGCTAATATTCTCCTGGCAGACGTTTTCAGGATGCATCCATATCCACTCTTGAACAGCTTTGATAACATGGTTAATTGAACTAAATCGTTTACCACCTAAAGGTTTTTTTAGTGGGCCAAACAAATGAAAATCAGGACTGCCTTCGTAAGAAGGCCTTATTGAAATTTGTTTATGGTTTGAATGTATTCTTGCAACGGTATGAGAGCGAGCATTATCTTGAAGAGAGCACAGAACTTTGTCTTGTCTATTGTTGTCGATAGCTTGTGTTTGTTCGCTGGTTGTGAGCTCGATATGTAGAATACCCCGGAAGTTCCATGTGGAATATTTTGTTCCAGAATTCTTCGTTCGTAATATGATAAAATGCTTCAGCTGCTGGATATTTTCGTTAGTTTTTTTAGGCAGTCGACTTAAGATCTCCGTTTGGCCTGGTTGCTCGTTAAGATCTCAGCGCCGACGACAAATACGACAAAAGTCAGCCTAAACTTCTGAAGGGGAACACATGTGGGTTTGGGTTTGGGTTTGGAAGTTGTTGGCAGCGCCTCTGCTAAAATAAGATACCTTATCGCTTTTTTCTTGCCCGGGGCAGAATAATTTTCGACTTGTGCCGGATTAAAAATATTAGCAGAGTGTCCGATTTTTGTAAAGACAATTCAGTGAAGTTGTTCTCTCGACCTGTGTCGGAATACAGCCTTCAACCACGTGACTCCCTTCTCGGGCGGCGGAGATTTTGTTCCTGAAGCGACTAATCTCTTGGACCACTTTAAGAATATGGATTGTAGATTGTCCCTAGAAATTTGCTTCTTAGACTTCCACCTTGACGTTTTACCACAAAACTTGGGTACTGTGACAAAGTAAACGCTTTTACCAAAACATGTTTACCGTGGAATATATTTACCAGGAGCACTGTTGGTTTCTGTTTAAGGAGACTTATTAGACACTGCACAAAAGGAAAGCATGGTTTTTCTCTTTTCCCAAAGCAGTTTGATTTTGTACGTATTAACCTTATGGATTACTGTGTATCATTTTAGTGTTTTTGTTGGGTTATAAGAGCTCCTTAGTTTGTCACTTATGAGTTTGTATTTACAATTGATAACGTCTACCAATATTTTATTATAGTCTTCGTATAAACGCTGTGTATCTAGGAAATGTGTCATGATTGAGGGAATCTAATCTTTCTAAATTGGATAAATTTACCAATTTACAAATCAGTTATAGAAAAAAAAATTCTTAATATTATTTAAAATGTTACCTCTTATGGTATTTTCAAGCTAAATCCTATTTTAAGATTGCAATCGTGTTAAGATTTATTACATTCTTTCAAAAACATTTGTGGTGGTAAGATTTACGATGGCACTGCGGCATTCGTAAGTTTCCTGAGGAACTTAGACAGACAGAAACTTTTAGCATAACATAATTTCTAATTATGTAAACGCACGGTAATTAAGTAATATTTTTCTGCAAAGCGTTTTACATAAAGTTGCATGTAATTAGTGGACGTATTTCACATTCTTAAAACATGTTCCTCAGTTCTCTGCCTTCTATTTTACTCCGGGTACTAGATGCACTTGTTCCGCTCATATCTAACCGCTAATTTTCTTCGGAATTAAAAAAAAATTTAAACTTTTCACCCGCAGTTTAGACGAATGGCAACCATAAACCCTACATTTAATTTTCATGACGTTCATTTTCTGTTTAGTTTTATGCGAAACAACTTTTAAAAGCAAAACAGTGAAACTGCTGTGGACTAATCACGATGCTAAATAACAGAGCCTCAAGATAGTTACTAGGGTAATTAGCACTAGGAGTAATATTCCTATTTGGATCTACTTGATCTTATCTTTGGTGCGCAGTGGTAAACGGAAACTTTGAAACACTATTCATTCCTAATAATAGGGATGATATAACTGGGATGCGAATTCCCTTACAATAATTTTTTCCACAAACCCCTGAAATGATTTGAGTATGTACATTGTACATGCTATTATTATCATAGAAATCTTCTTTGCAAAATGTTATTATTTTTTTATTTGCAGAATTTCATGCTTTAATCAACAAAGGAAGACGGGAGCAGAAACAAAAGCGAAACAATGGTTGTTTTTCCGTTAATATTTCGAGTAAAATTATAATTATACGCTGCAAAAAATAATAATAATTTGCCGCTTTCGGCGTATTATTTACAAAATAAGCGAAACAGTGGGCTTAAACTTTCTCATGTATCATACAGTCTCTGCACGTTTGTGATAGCATACAGCGTGTGTCAAATTGACAATTTAAAGTTAAATTTTCATACGAGATACAAATTCCGTTGAATAAGATGTATATGTACATTTATAAGGTTAATTTGTTGATGCTGTTGCTTTGCTGCAAACAAAAGCAGTTATAATCAGTAGGCTGTGGAACATCTAAACGGCCCCTTTCTTTCAATTTCCAACTTTCATTTAGAAGTTGAAGGTAACACGGGGTTTAGGAGTAGCCATTATAAATCCCAGTTAGATTAAAAATACTACCCAGAGCTTTCGTAGCAGTTGACCTGAAACTCAAATACTGGTTCAGATATCTAGATAAGATCTTTATGATTTGGTCATAAACACTTTCCACAACATCTCAACTCATGTACATCCAATTTACCATGGAAGTTGAGTATAAAGGTAGTATTTCGTTCTTAGATGTACCTGCTACTAGACAATCCAACTGAAGCTTGGTGTACGTTGTATACTGAAGGAAAATGCATACAGACAGTTATTTAAATGCAAATTTACGTCACCATCCTATGCAAAAGACCATTGTGCTACAAACTCTGGCAATTAGAGCAGTCCAATCTCAGATACTGAACACATACAAGAAAAGAAGGCATACATGCAAACATCGTTGCAATGTAACGGTCGTACAGCCACACAAGTTCGAAAAGCAATCCACAGAGCTGAAAATCCCAGAACTAAGAAAGAATTCGCCCCTCCAGAAGCCTTTTTTGCTTATAGTAAAGGTGCTGTTGATAAGATAGAACATGCTCTGAGAAAGTACAACATAAAAACTGTCTTTACGACTAAAGAAACCTTAGGTAGTGTTTGTTGAAGATCAACCGCCAAAAATCATCCAGTTTAAAAACACGCGGTATCTACAATATCCCCTGATCAGATAGCAAAACTATATCGGACGAACTGGTCGATCCATGGCATTAGGACTGCGAGGTAATTGTAAACATAATCGAATTATAAAATCGGCGGAACACCTTTGCATAACTGGCTACAACATGAACTATAGCAATGCTTGAGTATTTGCTAAAATACCTCATTACATACTATCATGAATTATAAGGGAAAGTAATTGAAATTGAGAGGTGGCCTAATATTGTCAATAGAGCGGATGGGCTTAGCCTCAGTTAAGATTGCTCGTCTGTAATTTATTCTCTATAAAGATTCAGAAGCACTAGTCGCGTCTTGCTGCACCCATTCCCGCCCAACGGCGACGCTGATTTCCAACTACGTCATTCTTGATCACGGACTGAAAAGGATTTAAATACGTCCGCAATTTGAATTTGAATCCGGTGTACTGATCACTTTGAAAATTCAAGTTGCAATGTCTTGCGTAACGTCAGTGTATGTCGGTTCACAAGCAGTAAAGACACTTATATCAATTAAAACCTTTTATGGTGGCAAAAGATTCATCAAGAATAAATCTTTGATCGCCCTGCGGTACATATTATCTAAGAAGATCTTGGCCTAACACTAGCAGAAAGTATTCTTGTCCAGGCAAATAAGATATCCTAAAGATAAACACTTGGTCATCCTAAGGTACACAAATCTAGGCAGTCCTGTGCAGCCTGACCTTTTTCTTACAAGATCGGAGAGGCAAGCAATGGATACAAAATAAATGTGTACGTGTTTCGCGCCTCTATCATATCACAAAGTTTAATCAAAACCCTTGACGTCTTTCGAAAAATTTTAATCTAAAATTAAAAATGTTTGATTAATATTTTGGACGGAACCTTGGTTTTTAGTATAACGCGCTATAAATCTTTGAAAGTAGATAAATATTCGTATATATCACCATATTTGTCCCTCTGCAGGGTCCTGGCCTCTTTTCTGCTACGTGGTTCTCCTCAACGCTAGGGTAAGAACAAGAGAACTTACAGTTTAATGTCGAATCCGAACGACAGAAATTCAGAGAAGGTTTTTTGGCATTAAGATCCCACGCTTGCAAGCCGGATTGGTGAATTGTTTATAGTGAGTTACAATACAAGATTTTTATATGCTGCTTAGTAAAGTCGGAGAGTCAAATCGAAACCATAATAAACATATTGCCCAGAAAGCATTATTGCCAAGAGCTCCTAACAACTTAGACAAGCTGAGACCCAAATTGAGGTTATATGGCACGAGATCGGAGCCGGACATTCGGGCGCGGCCGTTTGGGCGCCGCTGTTAGGGCGCGTGGACATTAGGGCGCGGACCGTTAGGGCGCGGACAGGTAGGGCGCGGGACACTAGGGCGCGACAACTGTGTTAACTAAAAGTTAATCATTAAGGCTTGTAAGGAGTGACGAAAAATTTCTCAACCGGCCCTTGGATTTCTTTGAATATGCAACTAAACGTACATCATCCAGTATCTTCAAAAGTGTATGACGTTACAAAATTCAAATAGAAGGATTAGTAAAATCACCCAATAGAACGGACCTTCCTTTTCTTTCCTTCTCGTTTTTAAAATAATTGGGTAAATAATTTGGGTTTCCTGTGGTTTTGAAAATGAAATATTTGCGTACAGATTTGTATGCAATGCAGAAAATTATGTATGATATTTTAAACCTTTCTAGGTTATCTTAATAATGGTTAATAGGTTATTCAACGTTATATTCTAGATTTATTAAAATTTTCTTTCCTCGCAGTGCTATCCGATCTGAAAACAGGTTTAACAAATGTAATGGTCAGAATCACTAACCCCCTAATTATAATTATTAAGCGGCTAAATACGTATTAGCATAGATTAATTATTAGTCTATGGTATTAGACAATCTTCAAAACTGTATAACTAAAAAAATGCGGCAGAAGCATTAGTAAAATCATAAGAAAAGGGCAACCCTTCTTTTCTGCACTTCTTGTTTTTAAAATAATTTTATTATTAGGTTATCACTTGCTTTTCCTATTATTTACAGATTTTATGTAATAAGTAATGCAAAAATCATATGTACTATCTTTGATGAGTTCATAATAACTGTTAATAATTACCTATTTCAAGTTACCTACCTTCTTCTCCTGCAGAGTTGTTTAGTCTGACTCCGGTCAGAACTTGGATGGGTGACCCGAAGGCTGCGTTAACGCGGCGCGTCTCTCCCACGATGATAGATCACTATGGGAGAGTAAATCAACAACCCCCCTTATGGGGGAGGCCGTTGCCCAACAATAGGATGTTGCGGGCTAATAATAATAACGAAACATTATTTTAGCAAAGTTTCAAACCCATAGCTTTATTTTTAATGGGTGGTGCATTTCATATGAAACGAAGTGTATAATATTATTATGATGTTTTATTTAGGGACCTACATATGAGTCCCATATTGAAGAGACAACAAAAATATAGTTTGAAAAAAGGGGGAATGTTGTTTTATTTGCACCCGTAATAAAGAAAATCTCCCTTTCATATGTAAAAAATATTACAATATTATTACATAAGTTGTAGAAACAACACAAAGGGCACACTTCAAACATAAACTTTAAAAGAACTCTTATCTCAGAGTTTGTAATATAAATTTGGTAACTGCTGTATAACCTTTAAATTCTTGCGCTGGTTAACTGAACAAGGAAATGTGGATGTAACAAAGAAATGAATTAAATGCTATCAAATTATCTAAGTTTTTTTCCTATAACACGTTAAACAATTTTAACAATTAAATGACAAAGTTACATGAAATAAATAGTAAGGTCTAATTTAACAAAGCACTTTCAAACGGATCCACCTTTGCACATAGAAGCACTTGCTTTTTTTTTCTGGTGTTGGTAAAATTCACTAGATGAAATTAGGATGGCGCTCCTGAGCCCTGTTGATCTTGAACTTCAGAAGGAAAGTCCATCACTTGTTCCTCGCAGAAAAACTTTGGACCGAGTATTTTCGTATTCGTAATATCGTTTCACAAGGGAACTAACCCAAATATTATTTACTGCTTATAATTTCAGATGTTCAAATATACCAATAAACTCATGTTGCACCTTCATATTTTTTTTAAATTGTTAACGTCAAATATGCTTCACTTTTAAAATTGTTGTTTATACCATGTTACTTATTTGTTTTAATTTATTTAAAATTAAATTCGATTGCTATTCCAGTTTCAGTTTTAGAATATGATGCGAATATATTCCGTATAAATAATAGGTATAAAACTTTTGTCCAACCTGTAGATGATTCCTAATCCTTGAAGTTTGTTGACGTTTTAAAAGTCAAACGCAGATCCAACAAAACAAATTGGAAAAAAGCAACTGAAGTGTACTAACGTTACTTTGATACTCCGCACTAAATTCTCTATTTTCGGCTAATCTGCCGGATTTTATTCATTTGTTCACACAGATAAGTAACAAATAACGCGAATTTGAACCGTAACACTTAATAACACAGCTTTATTCAAACAGGATATAATAAACACACAAAGTTTCAATTTTAATTGACTCGCCAGACGAGCGTCTGTTCACGTTGATATTTTCATGGTAAGTCCAATTCTTTTTTTTCCACAGGTAATCATGGTAATATCATAATACAAACAAAAGTAAGTACATTTTACAAAAGATATGTGACTTCCTCAACCAATGGGACAGCAGATTGAAATTAACAGAAATTAACCAAATCTTGAATATTTAAATAATTTTCTGAAAATATCATTTACCTCAAAATTGAAATTATTGCCATATTCGTTATTTAAAAAGTAATGTTTTGATACCTCACACGGCAAGTCATTTATGTTTCTAACAAAATTCATATTCATTTTAAACATAAATCACCTTAAATTAATAATTTTACAAGTCATGATTATCAAAATCATTTTAAAATGTTCTTCACACCTATATCCAAATATTACTCACAAAAAACATACAATTAGAAGGTCCATTTTCCTCCTAAATTACATGCTAGTTGACAGTTGTCGAACATAATACACAAATATCATATCTTATTGTTTTCCAGGTGAAAAACTCACAGTCATGTTTGATAAATACCTCTAATACCTTCATACAATTATTAAAACAACGAACAAGCAAAATGAAACAGAGAATTCAAAGGTTAGATACCAGATCAACCCAAACAAAATCCTCGAAGATGATAAACACTAATTGAACATGACCTTTACTTGGATTTAACAATTTATTTTTCAGGCTTAAAGCATAAAATAGCTTTAAGTTATCTAAATAAGTTAATTTTCTATTAGATTATCTAAATCAAGGTTCATGTGACACAGCAATATTCGTTATCGAAGCCTTTGGATATCTCTCACATTGTAAAGTGTGACATAACCTGTAATTCGAGGTTATGATCTATGGTAGCACGGACTGTTATCGGCGTGTCGGGGGAATTTTACAGTAGTAATACCAACTTGACAACAATACCTTTAGCCAGTTTCTAGTTTAAATAAAAGTTGTTATCAACAGTTCGAAATGATAATAATAAATCATGGCTGTTTAAAACGTCGAGTAGTCATGAAAGAAAAATACGATCATATACATAAATAATACAAATATCCATAATGTAGTATGAAACTTTGCGCAGTTTTTTAAATTTCAGTAAATTCAATTTGGAGGTGATAAAATTGTTTTAATTACTGCGTTGCCGGTTGAAAATTGCTTTAATTAGTTAAAAATTAATATATGTATAACTACATAATTATAAAGTCACTGTAGATATTTGAAGATAATTAGATACTCTAACGTTATTTAGCCATCATGTAATTATTTCGCAGCGAATAATTCCTATTTATATTTTGATAACAAAATTGAACAATTCGAGCTTAGTTGTGTAAATTAATTTTTCTCTTTGAAGCTTACTAAACTTTATTTTAATTTGAAACATTATCTTGTCCTGGATTCGGACGCTGTAATAACATTTGAGGATTAGTCAATTTGAAAAAGTTAAATTAATTAAAAGCAAAGTAATTAGCATAAAAGGGTAAATTTGAAAATTAACAAACCTGAAAGGGCAAAATGGAAATCAAGCGAAACTTTTTCGACTGCATGCACGAAATGCGCAGTTATTTAATTTAGCCAACTAAAACGTTCGCGACGAAAGGCTTTTTGTGAAAGGGATGTTAAGTGTAGCGTGTTATTAGAAATAAGTTACTTGCATATAATTTTTTCTGTCCCAGTGATGACCTTCGTTGTGTAATCTGTAAATCGTTCTGCTTGCAGGACTACCTTCTTACGGTTCCCTTTAATCATTTGAATATTATTAGAAGTCAAAATACCTGCCAATTATCGTTTCTCTAGAATGTTTTCGTGCGATAGTTTGATTAAAAGATTAAAATTTACGACGCAAGGTTTCTGTTCGCTAATTATTACCAAATTCAAGGAATTACTTCAGTATAACTCTCCCATACTTAAAATATTTTTTTCTGAATACACGTTTGAATTGTGAGTTGTGAGAATGGAGAGTGGTGAGAATTAAAACTTAGGGTTTATTATGTTTCTTTTCCTGTAGCAATGACAAATATACATTACTCACATGTTAAAATCTTTTTAATTCGCAGTTTCAACACTTCAAAGAAGATCCATTTCATGTAGATGACGCAAAAGTTTAAAAGCGTATAAACAAGGAACTTGTATATTCTGACAATTTTATTTATTATTTAGTTTTAGAATATTTACGCGGCTTCAATACTAACAGCTGACTTCGGTGTTGCGGAGTTAACAAATGGGAGTTTCTTGATTTGGAGTGCGCCTTAGAAACTGTAGATTACAAATAGTTATTATAAGTTGCGCTTTTCTCTGGAATATGAAGAATCATACTCTTAAGAATGTATAAGGGCTCTTTCGTATCTTGATTATCTACCACTGTCATACTATTTTGTTTATTTATTCAAATTAAGAAAGAAACTGTGGTATTTAGCTCAGTTGGTAGAACGCTCGCTTTCTGAGAAAAACATCGATTCTGGCTTGAGTTCGACTCCCGGGCTTTAGCTAGTAGCGTATAAAATTTTGTACTGCAATCCAGTACATAAAAATGCCCAATCCGGTTTGCAACAGTGGGGCCTTAGTGCCAAGTCCTTCTCTGGAATTTCTATCGTTTGAATTCTATGTTACACTGTAGTTCTCCCGTGCTTCTACCTCAGCGCTGAGGACATACACGTGACAAAGAAAATACCAATATCCTACAGTGAGACGAAAAAGGCTGTTGATGACGATGAAATGAAACTTTAGGTCTCTGTTACGGTTACAAATGTGTGCCATAAAATACTATACAGTGTGTCCCAAAACGTACGAAAATATTTCAAGAATGAATTCCAGAACTTATTTAGAGTCTAAAAGTCCATATAAACATATGTCCTAAACGTAAGCGTTAACTAGTTATTGTTTATTTCATAATTTATGTGACTAACATTTTAGTACAACGGATTTCTGAAATACTGATCTGGTCGCGTCTTTTGTTTCGTAACATTTAAACATTGTTTTCAACAAATTATTGTTTGTAACTTGTCAGTTTATTACTGTGATACTGAAGTTATTGGCTTCTTCTTTGTGTCCTTATTCCAATCGCAATTCACAAGTGATTTACAATACCAATGTTATTTTCAAATGAAGAATATGCAGATATTTATTATGTTTGTGGTCTGTGTGATGGAAATGCTTTAGCGGCACAACAACAATATTGTACAAAATATTCCAATAGATGACTGCCTACGCGTGCAGTTTTCTTTAATTCACATCGTCAGCTGAGGGAGCACGGCACTTTCAATGCAAGACATGCAGTCGGCCAAGGAGTTGTCCGTAGACCCATAAACGATGGTGAACAAGTTCTTGATTTATTACAAGAAGATTCGTCTTTAAGTGCGCGAAGAACTGCATTACGTACTGGAATATGTAGAAACCAGGTTTAGATAATAATAAGAAGTGTTCGCTTACATCCATATCATCATCAAAGAGTTCAAGCTCTAGGTAATGATTTTAAGGCTCGTTTAAGATTTTGTAATTGGGTACAAAATAATCAAAACGTACCACATATTGTATGGACCGATGAAGCTTCTTTTACACCAGATGGTATCAATAATTATCATAATTTTCATGAATGGGCTGCAGATTTAGTGTTGATATATGATAGCTGGTATTCCTAATGATTGGACCGTTTGATTTGCCACACCGTTTGAATGGTACGAATTACGAATATATTCTATAGTAAAAATCACTCTGAGTTTACAGAACGGGGAAGATAGGGCTATAGTCACCTGGAGTTTACCTCTCCCATGTTGCCAGATCTTCGACAGTAAGCGACGGACCAGGATCCTTTAAGTAAACTTAATAAGCAACCAGAAGTTCTCAACAAATGTTCGCATAGATCTGGGATATTTCTGAATTATCTGTTATTTAAAGGACCTTAATAATTTTAAGTTTTGTATATTTACAACAAATTCGTTTTTAATTACAGTCATTAGGAGAAATTGGAATCTACTGTACATTTTTGAGACTTTCTAATCTCAACTGCAAATACGATGTTATCACTTATTAAATAGTAGCTATTTAATTTAAATCAATAAGAAATTATCAGGAAGGTACTTATCCTACCTTTGTAAATATAAGAAACCTCCTATTTATAGAAGTTCCTGCCAGACTGTACATTGCATTATTATTCATTATATTAGTTCTTCACAGCATGTTGACATTTTCGTTTCGATTGCCAACTATTGTGTTAGAAATTGTCATTTTCGATGATTTTTATTGTCAATTTTTACCGTTGATTGTTTTTTTTTTGTTGTTGGCCGTTGTTATTTTTTGTTATTGAGGGTTGTTATTAATTGAACCAAGTATTAACAGTTGTGTGCAATGGCAGAAATTGTTAAATGGAAAGGTGGAAAACCTCTCCAAGTTTTGGAAAAGCAAATATTGATGAATCTTATAAACTACCATTTAAACCATCAAAACAATGAGTCAATATCACAAATCATAAGGAAAGTGTCCGACATGAGTGGTGTTTCGGAAAAGACCCTTTACAATGTACGACATGAATACAGTTTCGACTACAACCTCCAAAGGAAAGACCTAAGATGCGCAAAACTTCCCTATGCAGTTAACAAATACGATGAACAGCTCAAGAGTAATATTCGTCAAATAGTGCACATGTTTTTTCGCGACAACACAGTACCAACAGTCAAG
>JABXWE010063520.1:0-14952 GCA_014611495.1 Limonius californicus
GTGGAAACAGGTGCCGAACACGAGGCCGTTTTAAGAACCTTTGCCATTCCAGATACAGATACATACAGATACATTCCGGATCAAACAAGGGAAGTGCTCATTAATTCTTAATTTTGATGGTTTTGGAGTCGATGTAATTACTCCTTGTTTATGTGTGAGAATTTATTTATATTACGGGGTAGATAAAACTGGGTTGTAATTGCATAGGGTGTTTTGAATTAGTTTATTGGCTTAATACAGTGTTATCTTAGCGTGTATAAGTATTAGCGTACATAATCACGGGAGTTTCACTTGATATACAGAGTAAGTCAACCTGAGCGGTAATAGTGCGTTTGATTCGGGTTTAACGGCGATTTTGAACTTCTGAGGTGCGCTTGTAGACCGTTGGAAGGCCTTTCACGTCTAGGGTGTATGACGCGGCTTTGAGGGCGCTTGGAAGGGTAAAGAAAAACGCAGTATTTTTACTTTAGCTCAAAGATATTAATTGTTAGTGATATATTAAGTGAATGCGTGCTGGTAATTGTGTACCGATACAGGAATCAAACACACAAGTACGTTAGTCTTGTTAATTTGTATTTATGCACCATTAATTTGTGTTTATGCTGATATTAACCCTAGAACGCTAAGCTTCGTAAATTTTACGACGGCGATTTTTATTTTCGGTTGCCATCTTACGGATTCTTTAGGTACCAAGCTCTGCGTCTCGCTATTCTCTTAAGCAGTGTTGGTAACGAGTTTGAAGGTATAAGTTGAATTTTTAGTGTGACGTATGAACAGCTATAGTATCAACGTCGTAAATTTTACGAAAGGTGAGTCTTAACGTAACTTTTTTTTAATATTGCGCTATACGAAAATACACTATTTTTTTAGGTTAGTACTGTGTGTATTAACTTGTTGTACTTGGAAGTTATTATACAAGAATATGTCTAAAAATTGGGAAACAAACAGGCCTTTAACTCAAGCTGAACTTGAGAAAATTGCAGAAAACTTGATTTTAGAATCGGATGAAGAAGACAGCACACAGGAAAGTGGTAGTGAAACTGAGGATAACGTAGAGAGTGAGCATTTTGAAGACAGTGGAACGGAATACGAACCTTCAGAGGATGATAGCAGTGACGAATGTTGCCCTCCTAGAGCAAAAAAAAGAAGACTTTTACAAGCAGAATCACATGAAGAAAGACACTCCGACGATCAAATATCTGTAGATGATTCCATACCTGCACTATCCAGAAGTAACGAAGATAATTCTGACCAACAGGAATATGAAGCATCTGATAAAGAAACACATCTACAACAACGAATCGTTAGAGTTGATGAGACAATTCGATCACAAGTTAGACTTAAAGGGAAAAATGGCCATCTATGGAGTGCAGTTCCCAAGTCGGCATCGAAAACTCCGCAACGAAATATACTTCATATTTTTCCAGGTCCTGTAACAAATTTCCAGAATGATCCTCTTCCGAACGAAACTCTTAATTTATTTATAACTGATTCTATGATTGATAAAATTGTTTTACATACAAATGTTATGATTGAAAAAAAATCTGCCAAATATAAAACAAAATGTGCTACAATATCCACTACTAATCTAAACGAAATAAAAGCATTACTAGGATTACTGGTATTGTCCGCTTATTTGAAAAGTAACCATTTGGCATCTAAAGAATTATTTGATGACAAAATATGTGGAGCTGTGTACAAAGCAGTCATGAGTCGTGAAAGGTTCAAGTTTTTATTGGATTGTTTACGTTTCGACGAAACAAGAGACGAGAGAAAAAAAAAAAGATGCATTGGCGGCTATCAGGGAAATTTGGGATGAATTTATAGGTCAGTGCAAAAATTCATATAGACCAAGCTCTTACGTAACTATTGACGAACAACTACTAGCTTTTCGAAGAAGATGTCCATTTCGTATGTACATTCCTAATAAGCCGTCGAAATATGGCATAAAA
Organism: Limonius californicus; assembly: GCA_014611495.1. Lineage (NCBI taxonomy): Eukaryota > Metazoa > Arthropoda > Insecta > Coleoptera > Elateridae > Limonius > Limonius californicus. Next base: position 1,953 of record JABXWE010063520.1, read on the forward strand.
ATAGTTTTAATATGCGATGTTTCATCAAAATACATGTTAGACGCCATGCCATATTTAGGCAAAAGCACAAATACTAACGGAATGCCTTTAGGAGAATATTACGTTAAAACATTGTGCAAAACAATTTCAGGTTCCAATCGCAATATTACAATGGACAATTGGTTCACGAGCGTGAAACTAGCTGATGATTTATTAGCTCCGCCCTACAATCTCACCTTGGTTGGTACTATTAGAAAAAATAAACGTGAGATTCCCTCAGAAATGTTAGAAACCAAGAATCGCGATCCAGGCAGCTCTAAATTTTGTTTTGACAAGCAAAAAGTGCTAGTCTCCTACACGCCAAAGAAGAATAAAAACGTTCTACTTTTATCAACAATGCACCAAGGATGTACTATTTCAAAAACTTTAGGAAAACCAGAAATTATTGAGACTTACAATCAGACAAAAGGGTCAGTGGATACTTTGGATCAAATGTGTTCCATTATGAGTACCTCTAGAAAAACTAAGAGATGGCCTCTGTGTCTTTGGTATGGTATGCTAAATATTGCCTGCATAAATAGCTATATTTTATATAATGCCCATAGAGCAAAACGTCGTCAAAAATTAACCTCCAGAAAGTCATACATGTTAGATTTGTATAAATGTTTAGTAATGCCATGGCTAAAAGAACGAATCAAAGTACCTACTTTGCAACGCTCACTCCGTGAAAGTATTAGTCAGCTCCTAGAAGGGACAGTACAAGAAGACGAACAGAGAGTACTAGAAGAGGGCACAGTACCTAATAAGCTCAAGAGGACCACATGTGCGAAGTGCCCATCAAGAAAAAGACGAATGACTACTCACTTTTGCTTAAAGTGTAATAAGCCATTTTGTAATGAACACCGTGGAGATATTTGTAAAACGTGTATTTAATGATATTATATTATAGTGTTTATGTTCAATAAATATATTTCCTAGTGTTTGCGTTGATTTTTTAAGCAAAATACACATGAAAAAAATAAATTCGTAAAATTCACGAATGCTTAGTCTTAAGTTGTGTTAGAAATATGCTTAGCGTTCTAGGGTTAAATATCGTTTCTGCAATTGGGCTTATTATTTATTGTTTCCCTATCATTGTATTCTTTTAGTAACAAATTAAGTAAGTAATAAACTGTGGGTCCGACTAATCAATCGACATCTGCGTTAATGGTAGTGTTTTATTTTTACAAGTCGGTGGCGCTCTTTCAGGTAATTAACGTAAAGCTAATTAGTGTATTGATTCAAGCAAAGCAGAGCCCATCTTCGATTGAGGTTCCGGGAGGCTATCATTAACCATATATTTACTTACTTAGTGTGGAGAAATTTCCCTTGGAAATCATTGTCAGGCGTCACAAGTTTGCAAAAGACTTTATGGTGGAAACTCCGTAAGTACTGACATACTTTCTTATTTTATCTGGTGAAAATAGGTCGGGATAATTGTAGGAACTCTGCTTCTATCTGACCTACATGTCACTAGAGAGGGTGTTTCAGGAGAAATAGCAAATATTTTAGAAGGTGGTAGTAAGGACTATTTTCAGTAAAAAATGCAAACTAACATTGTTCCAATTCTCAATGCTTACGGAGATACAGCTGATGCACGCACACGTTTGAAACAGATAAAAAGCACTCAGCACTAGGAATGTCTGAATAACATGTGCCATGTGACCGTTGTAACCCCAGTAATTTCGTTCATACTTTTCATCGATGAAGCTACTATCACTCTCACAACAACAATTGTAACTCACATACATAGTCCGGCGAAAATCCACATGTAAACAACACTTCTCTGTAAATGTAACGGTGTTGTCACTGACAATTGATTGAGCCTGTTATATTAGCGATTCGTCTTAGAGGGTCCATTTATGTAGATTTTCTCGAAAACTAGCTTTAACTAATATTGGAGTATGTTCGTTTGGCTCCAAGGATGGGCTTGTTCTAGCATTCTAGCATTCTAACCGCCCGGTGACACATCATCTGATACTGACATTCCCTGAAAGATGGATCAGCCTGTATGGACAAATTGATTAGCCACCAAGATGCTCAGATCTTACCTTTTTAGATTTTTGTCGATGGGGATACATGAAAAGCGAGATCTACAAGAAAAACGTAAACACAAGAGACGAATTGGTCGTTCTCATTATGAACAGCTCTGCATTCATAAAAGAGCACCAAGATGATCTTATAAGAACTACACGTGATATTGTCAGAATGTTGAAAAGTGCATTGAAGTCCGTGGGGGAAGTTTTGAACAATTAGTTTACCTATTGAAAATTATGCTTATGTTTATATCATGTAAATAATCAATAAATGCAATCAATAAGCCATTTGCCTTTCCTCAATACCGTGTGTCCGACGAAAATCCCGAAACAAAAATGTCGAATCAAACTCTTCGAATGACCATATCTCGAAAACAAGAATCCCTAATAACGAAAAGCTCGAATTCCAAAAAACTCGAAAAGCAAAATTTCGAAATAAAAAACTTTGAATGAAAAAAATTTAGGGTTGTAATGAAGAATTTAGAAAGAAATATCCGTTTCCAATCACATAAATTCCTGCTATTAAATATTTCAATGTTTCAATTTGTTACATAAATCTTCAAAATTTAAATATTATTTTTCAATTTAAATGTATAAATTTTTTCTATTAATATTCAGAAAATTAGTTTGTTCCTATCTCTTGTGCAAGAATGTACGATTAGGTACCAATAAGAACTATTTAAACAATTCTAATAAGGCGCTTCACTATCACACCATAAAATTTAGGGGAACGAATCCTGGTAAACTCGCCACTACAACCCCAATCAAACGGTTATAACAATAACATCCGGATTTGACATAGAATTTCAATAAATGTTACGGAAGTCTTCACAAACTAGACAGCAAAATCGAAGAAAAACACGAACATACAGAAGATCGAGATCCTTAGTTCCAATACATAAAATAAATTAGGTAGACGTAGGAATGGAATTACTTAAAAAGTTATCGAGAAAAAGGAAGAAAGAGACTTAGGAAATGCTAAATCTCAAGAAGATGAATTCTTCCAAACACAAGAGTGAAGGCAAGAGCAACAATTGAGTTTCCAAATTGTTTTGTATAACACTTTGAATAGTTACTGACATACAACTGTTGATTAGCAATATACATACATACATATGTGTGAAAAACTTTAACAACGTATATCTGAAATTATTTAACTCCTTAATCAACTAGTAATTTTTTTCAACTTCGGCACAGAGATGTCGTGTTTCAAAGTGTTTTTACATCAATTCACTAAAATGCAGATTACTCTTTTTCCTATCCTATTTTAATAAACTCCATTGTTTTGGAAAACTAACAGTCCAAGCTTAATATCCAGTCGGAAGAGTATACAAATGAGTATGAAAAGCAGATGAAATCTAAACCAGAAGTGATATAATTGGTTTCAAAATTTGGAAATTTGGTGTATCTGGTCTGGAAATAAAGCTTTCCAAAACAACGGACTTTATCACAAACGGACAAGCAATAAAAAGTTATTTTCAATTTACTAAATTGAATATTTTGCGCATGTGTTTAGTGTTATGTTTGCTGTTAAATAAACGACACTTTATATTTATTTATCTTTATTAACGCACTATACATAAACTTGAGTCGCCCCACTTCTTACAAGCTTCTTACTTAAGTAGCGGGTCGTTGCTGACTGCCGGTCACTGCAACCCCTGGTTGCCTTAAACCCCCCGCTTCTGTAGTTATTTCCTAATAATACACTACACACCTCCACCACAAGATGAAACAATACTATTACTAACTAACTATTACTAACTTACATCTTAATGGCTTACAACTTCACCAAACCGTTCGGGCATGTTCCGGTTCCTGGTACCCCGTCGTAAGGTATCTGTACTTATTATTACGTCAGTAACATTGTTAGCAGCGTCATTAGTGGTTACACTGTCACCAGTAACATCTGCAATTTCTGTATCAACTACATTAGTAATATTGTTGCGCGCGTCTTTGGTGGTTCCATTGTAACTAGTAACATCTGCAATTTTTTTATTTACTATACTCTTATTTACTGTACATGGGTCCGATACTCCATTACCGTATTCCGCTAGCCTAGGTATCATCTGATTCGCGTGTCGTTTCCATATGCGCTTATCATCTAAAATTTCGCATAAAAATGTGACACGCCCCAATTTCTTTTTTACCACCGCTGCGGTCCAACCTATCATGTTTTTGTCCCTATAGTCTCTAACCATTACCGCTTCCCCCTCCGTAAAATCTGCTTTTCTTTTACCGCTACTTTGATTTGTTGTTTGTACAACATTAGAATTAGCGACTACTTCGGTGGATGGTTTAATGTAATCTAACCGCGTTTTTAATTTACGTCCCAACATCAGCTCGGATGGACTTATATTGGTGCTGCAGTGAGGTGCGTTCCTATAAAGCATTAAAAATCTACTCATTAATATTTCTATGGGTGTTCCCCGATTAACTGGATCATTCATTGCTGCCCCCATTGCTTTTTTGAATGTTTTGACCGCATTCTCTGCTGCTCCGTTACTTGCGGGATAAAAGGTTGGAGAAGTTCTGTGTTCTATACCGTTTTTCTTTAAAAACTGCTCAAATTCCCTTGAAACCAACTGCGTACCGTTATCGCTTACCAAGAGCTTTGGCAACCCAAATCGTGCGAAGGTTTCCCTTAATTTTAAAATGGTTTGTCCCGAAGTAATATTAGGCATTTTAAAAACTTCGCCCCCCTGTAAGAAAGCAAAAATTTCCTCTATCCGAGGTAAGGGATATTTGACCTCCTCTAAGTGTTTATTCAGGGTGATTTTGTAGTCTGCACAAATTCTAATTGAACCGTCTGTTTTCAAAACGGGGACTAATGGTGTTCCCCACTGACTATTGGTAATTGACGTAATTATTCCTTCTTTTTCTAAACGTTCTAATTCTGTTTCGACTTGCTCCTTGTAGGCTAGCGGAATCGGTCGTGGTTTACAAAATACTGGTTTTGCCTCACTTTTTAGCTTTAAACTAATCCTACCATATTTATAAGCACCTAATTTTCCATCAAATAAACCTTTGAATTCGCTAGCTAAACTCTTTGCGTCATCAATTTTTATTAGGTTTACTTCCGCCTTGCTAACCTTCGTTAAAGTTAAATCAAAAGCCTTTAACCAATTTCTACCTAGTAGGGCTGGCCCTCCGTCCTCGAGTACATAAAATCTAATGTTTTTCCATTCGCCCCCGTAGTTTACCTTAACTGTAAAATAACCTAAAGGCCTAGATTTTGTACCAGTATATTCCCTAATTACTATATCACTAGGTACTAAATTATAACTACTAAATTTCTCTAAATATAAGTTGTTTGATACGGCTGAGATTGCCGCACCGCTATCTACTTCCATATTAAATCTATGATTGTCTATTACTACACATGCTACTAAAGGCTGATCGTCACTTTTAGTATTAAATTTGTATATAGGCAATTCTGATTCCTCGTTAAATTTCTCGAGATAATTGTTTTTCCTGACTTTATCGCAAACTGATGCTAAATGACCTATCAAATTGCATTTAAAACATTTACTTTCTTTAAATTTACAAATTTGATTAAATTGGTGATGTTTACCGCAACACCGACACTCAGATGTCCTTGCACCGCTGCTTTGTTGTTTTCTCGGAATCCCCGAACCTTGGGCCACTGGCGTCGTTGGTGCAGGTACTTGGGCCCTTCCAGGTACTTGCGTCCGTCCAGTTTGCCCGGACTTGGATGTTTTGCTCGAAGTCTGGTTACCACGTGTTCCTGTCCAGCTTAGATCTTTGGTGTTTCCCGCCAACCTGGCGTCGAGCGTCGCTTCCTTTCTCAGCGCCAAATCTACCATCATTGTAAGACTAACGGCGTCGGAAAACTCGTCCTCGCACAGTTTGTCCAAAATTGGCCCTTTACACATCCCCGTCACAAACTTATCTCTCAGGACTTTATCCAAAATATCTCCGAAAAGACAGTTGACTGCTAGTTTCTTAATCCTAGCATGCCATTCCCCCACGGTTTCCCCTTTAAGCTGCACCGCCGAATAAAACTCTATGCGCTCTCTGTACACGGATAGCTTCGGACTAAAATGACCTTTTAATAGTGCACACAGTTGACCGTAGCTTTTCTTGTTAGGTAACTCTGGGAAACACAGATCACGCAATAACTTATAGGTCTCTTCTCCCATTAAACTTAACAAAATCGCTGCACGCCGTTCCGTTTCTCCGATCGAATTAGCACTAAAATAAAGTTCCAATCGTTCTTGGTAGATCAGCCAGTCACCCGAAATGCCGTTAAATTCTACCATCGACCCGATTAAACCCGCCATAATTAGAACAATAATTGTTTATTTCTTAAACTGAAAACGCGTCACTACACACCCTATTGTAGTAGTACACCGCCGTATTCACTGTACTAATTTATGCACGTCTTATCCCATCCTCGTCGCCACTGTTATGTTTGCTGTTAAATAAACGACACTTTATATTTATTTATCTTTATTAACGCACTATACATAAACTTGAGTCGCCCCACTTCTTACAAGCTTCTTACTTAAGTAGCGGGTCGTTGCTGACTGCCGGTCACTGCAACCCCTGGTTGCCTTAAACCCCCCGCTTCTGTAGTTATTTCCTAATAATACACTACATTTAGAATCACCCCGTATAACGATTGAATTACTGGTTTTGATATTACAATTTTCACAATGACTTGTACTGTCATCTGCCAAAATACCGATCCTTCCTCCTGAAGCAGCCTGTGTATAATTATTGTACCAAAGCTGTATTTTGTAAGGTGTTAAGTAACCGTCCTTGTCCTCGATAGATATATAAAAGGAGTTACTGTATTTCATGTAACAGTAATAGTGACGAAAAATGCAATAAAATTATTCTCTTCATCTTCGTAAAATTTCCGTTTCCATAATATAATAATTCCGTTCTGTTTTCCTTGATTTTTTCGTCCAATTTATTTCTGAGAGTACCGCTGCATAATTTATATTGAGCCGCTTATGAAATCAATTTCAACAAAACCCAATTTCAAGTAGAGACAATATCTGAAGTTTGTCAGTTGAAAGAGACCCAACATCCCATTAAGCTTAACAAAAAGCGTGTACCACTAACAGGCCACCAATACTAGATTAATCGTAGTCATTACGAACAGCTACAAAACCTTATCCGTCAAGTGCAGATGGAATAGATACATTACCAAAATCTCGCAATCGCTTTAGTGTTCGTACTCCTTTCTGATATACCGACGCTGCAAGCAACTTAGTAAAAGAAAGGCCACTCGGTTGTATATTCCTTGTATTTAACTTTCATATATAACAACAAAAATGATTTTCATTAGCGAAAATGCAATATTCTTCTGTATGCTTTCATACACATAGGTATATTTTTGTATTTTTCCAAGTATTTTAGGAGTTTATACCAAGCAAAGTGCACAAATAATAATAAAACCCGAAAGAATTCGTGTTTAATGATAACAAATACAGGCAGTTGTACGTTTACGCAAGCTCGTAATGTTTGCGACTTGCACTCAGCTGAATATTTTATAAGAATAAGACGTAGAACGTCAAGGCAAATGAAGTTTTATCGAGATGTCCTTGGCAAAAGTGTTAGGCGAGGAAAGTCCTTAGACAACAGATTTCGTTTCAAGAGGGCATTTGCGGCATTTTACTTGGGATAAGGACGCACGTCGCTTCCCATGAAATGAGATGGATGATTTATTAACTGCTAGATCTGAAACGAATAAAATGAATTGTTTGGCAAGCGGAACTGGTTTTTCTGAAGGTAAGCTTTTATGTATGAGAACTTCTGCCCGTTTAATACGTCAGTGTAATTAATAAAAGCGTCCTCAAAGGGAAGCTTAAGCGTGGTAGCCCGTGAATTTCAGTCTTTTTCAATTTTCGTTATATCGAAAGATTGATTTAAGAAGATCTATATTTGTTGCACGACGCGTTCTAGAATGGACGAAATTTATTATATTATATTGAAAAGCCTTTACAGATCTGCTATGGCTCGTGTTCGGTATTTCTACATTTCGTTCTACCATGAGCGTTTCGTATATAAATATTTACTCTAATACGTTAAATTTCAAAATTATGATTTGCTCGCAACTGCTTTGAACTTCTGTTTAGTCCTTCAGTTGTCAACAGCAATGAAAACTGTTTCAACAGAAGTAATAAAACTGTCAATAAAATAAAACACATTTATAAAAAACGTGGCGACAACCATCTTCAACGGTAGATTTAAATCGAAGTTTAAAAATTGGCGCCGACAGGAACGTTTGGTGAAATCCGTACTGCATGTAATGGAAAAGAAAACTCCGTAACATTCTGTCACGGACAACCAGAAAGCTTTGGATCCAAGAAGGTGACAAGGGAAAACTGGAAACGCTACATCAGATGAAAGTAGTAACAATCACCTTGCACATTTATGGCTTGTATATTGGTTAACTTTGTGATATTTTCGTGTTGATCTATCAACCACTTTATAGTAAATGATTGGTAACACAAGTATACCAGAAAGTACACAAACAATGTAAAATGCACAAAACGAATGCAAGTGTTACCAAGTTCCTAACGCAATTATTGCGCAGGTATGACAACTGGGAGCAAATGTATCACTCCAAGTCTAGAATTAAATGACTAAGTCTTGTATTTTTCTCGCTAGTACGAGATGTGTTCAATTGAAACCCATCTATGCTTTATAAAAAATTTATTCAACAATTTAATTTCAAATAATTACCGTCACATTAAGGCATCTATCCCATTGTTTTACTAACCGACGTATACCCAGCTCATAGAATTATTGTAGCTGCTGTTTGAAGAAGTTTTTCGCAGCTATCTGTACTTCTGTGTCAGACTCAAAATGTCGACCTTTTAACGCCCCTTTCAGCGGTCCAAAAATGTGGAAATCGCAAGGCAATAGATCCGGGCTATATGGTGGATGCTCAAAAACCTTCATTCCTTTCGTTGAAGATTTTCTTTTACCACATTAGCAACATGAGGCATTCTTAGTTCTTCTTAGTTTAGCCGTTTTCTATCCTCTGGATGTAGGCCTCCCTCATGTTTAATCCTTCAATTTTTCGACATCGTCGCTCCATCTCATCTGGGGTCTACCTACTTTTCGTCTTTCGCCCCATGGTCTCCATCGAATCACTTTCCTGCTCCACTTATCTACTCCTCTGGCCACATGTCCTGCCTATTCCCACTTCAATGATGCTGTCCTTCTAATGACGTCCTCTACTTTTGTGTTTTGTCTTATCCAAGTGTTAGTATTATGGTCTTTCAAATTGATTCCGAGTATTTTTCTTTCTATAGCTCTTTGATGGACTTGTAGCTTGTTGATTATTGCTCTTGTGAGGACTCAGATTTCCGCTCCGTACGTCACCACCGGCAGTATCCACTGGTTATACAGTTCGGATTTTAGTGATATAGGTATTTTCATTATCAATATATCTTTTAATTTTCCATACGCTGCCAAGTCTTGTAGTATCCTTCTGTCAATTTCTAGTTCTTGGTTTTCCTTTCCAATTGTTATTGTTTGCCCAAGGTATACGTAGTTGATACTCTTTGTATTTGGTTTTTGCCAATTTTGATTGCCTCATCATCATTTTCATTGTCTTCTACATTTGTCATGTGTTTTGTTCTGTGCAAGTTTCTTTCTAAGCCTACTCTTTCAGAAGCTGTACGAACATCCTTCAGCATACTTGTCAGTTCTTCCTTTGACTTCACTATGATCACAATGTCATCGGTGATGTAGCGGTTCTCCTGCGATGTTTAACCCCCTGTTTCTCCAATCTATACGTTTGAAGACTTCTTCCAACACTAGTGTAAATAGCTTGGGCGACATATTATTGCCCTGCCGCACTCCTCTTTTTATTTTAACCTTGTCGGTGTACTCATGAAGTTGTACTTGTAATGTACCTTGTTTGTATATTTGTTTGATTAAGTTTGAACGTCTGTAATCTTCTCTGGCGTTTTTAAGTGCTTGCAGTATAGCCCACATTTCCACTATGTCGAAGGTCTTTGTATAGTCAACGAAAGCTATCCAGACCGGTATGTTGTACTGAGTTACCTTTTCTACCAGAGTTTTCCTTGTTTGTAAGTGTTCTGTCGTACTGAAATTTTTCTTGAAGCCTGCTTGCTCTTTCGGTTCGTAGAAGTCCAGATTTTTAGTTAGTCGATTTATAATAATTCTAGAGAACAATTAGTAGATCTGGGATAGCAAGCTTATCGGCCGATAGTTCTCGAGGTTGTCTTTATTGCCTTTTTTATATATTAGGACTACTTTGGAATTTGCCCAGGCGGTAGGCATCTATTGAATAATTTCTCTAGTTTTGCTATTAGGACTTCACCACCTTCTTTTAACATTTCGCCTGCAATTTCGTCGTCTCCTGGAGATTTCCCGTTTTTATTAGTTTTAAGGCGATTCGATTTCTTCTTTACTTATAGATGGTATGTCTTCAGAGTTCACATTTATTATCTTCCTTCTCTGTTCTTTACGTTCTACATCACTGGCCGGGCTTAGCATTATCGTGCAGCAAAATGACCCCACGCGCAAGTTCTCCTGGACGTTTCTGTCTTATTGCTTGATGAACCTTGTTCAAAGTTTCATTATACAGATTTGCATTGACATTTACTTCAGGTTCGTCAAACTCTATCAGCAAGGGTCCTTCATGGTGAAAAAAAATGTTAAGATCACCTTGCCGACAGAAGGTTGGGCTTTAAACTTCTTCGCTGCTGGTGAACTTAAATGTTTCCACTGCATCGATAATAACTTACTGGATGGCTCGTAGCAATGGCACCAGGTTTCGTTACCAGCAACTATTGTCAGAAAAAGTCATCACCATTTTGCCTATAGTCTGTGAGATATTGCAGAGATAAACCCATTCGCAAGCATTTTTGTTCATTAGACAAAAGAGGAGGAATCCATTGCGAAGAAACTTTGCTGTAACCCAGATTACGAACAATAGTATGGACAGATCCTACAGTCGCACCAACAGCTTCTGAAAGTTCTCTAATTGAAATTCAACGATTTTCTCTAATAAAGCCTTCCACACATGCCATATTGTTTTCTGTTAATGCAGTACACCGTGAACCTGGTCGCCGCTCATCCATAGTTGCCTCTTTTCCATTCTTACATTTTCAGCACCATTCCTTCACAGCTGGGTACGCAATACATGCATTTCAATACATTGCTTGCATTCGCGTATGAATATGCAATGGCTGGACACCCTCAGTGCATAATAATTGTAGAACCGCACACTGATCAAACTTGGACGGATTTTCAACAACAAACGCCATTTCAAACTCGAAGTTTTAAAAGTCAGAATCAAATTCAAACGCCAAAAACTTATTAATGTGTTGTACAAACACTACTAACATTAATAATCGTCATTTGATTTATTGCACTTGTTTTCAAGGCCAAGTTGATCAAAGATGGGTTTCAGTTGAACAAGCCTGGTATAGCACTAATATCTTTCTGTAATTTTTTTCTTCTATGAGTTGGACATAAAACTGCAGTACGCAGAGCTAAGCCACAGAACAATTATTCAGACAGTTCATAACAATTCACGTGAATGCGCGAAACGATAGAATACCCAAGGTGCAGCAAGCTATCGTTACTTGACGTAGATGGAATTTACGATTCAAGTTTTAAAGAGCCATCGAAAAAAGTAGTTTAGGCCGTGTACGTGCAAACGTATGTCGTAATTGCAGGGTTATGTAGTGTGTTTCCTGAGCTAATTTCACGCTATTAAATAACATTAGGTTAGGAATGGCCAATTTCAAAACATTACGATATAAAAATGTAATTACTTGCGTAAAAATGAAAAAAGGCAGCAACTGACTTACAAAGCAGAATCAAGAAACTATTCAGAATGTTAGGGAAACTGTTAGCAACGACTTTCCTTCGGAATATTTCCTAGCAAAAGCTGATTTTTCTTAGGGAACCAGTCAGCTCAGAATAAAAAGGATTTGCCCATGTTCCATTACAGCTTAACTGCTGTGCACGCGCTTCTACTGCTCGATTCTGAAAACTGGTAGTTTTTTGTCGTTGATTTCTAGACACCAATAATAACGATACGCTGGACCAAAGTTTGTTCCTAGATGAATCAGGGTTTCACATAAACGGTTATGTAAACTTGCAGAATATGGGAATATCTTCTACAGAAAGAACTCATTTTTACCGTGAGGTAGCGCTTTACCAGGAGAAAGTGGGTGTGTGGATAGGTTTGAGTCGAAGACGAATGGTTGTCCTAATATTTTTAAACGATATGTTAACCGCGCAGAGAAATCACCATGAATTCTACAACCATCATCAATTTATAGGACGAGCATTTACAAAATGGATTCTTTCAACAAAAAGGCATTACAGCTTGCAAAATTTCTTCGATGTAACACTCTTAAATTTTTTTCGTTTGGCCGTAATGTAGGACGAAACTTTAAGTAGCGAATGTATAAATTCCTACTCAGATGCGATTACCAGTCATCAAGCAGCATGTAATCTCTGAACAATAGCGTTGGTGCTTGTTGGTCTGTGGCCAGGGCCGCATTATCTTTCTTGGCAATGGAAGTAAAATCCGGCAATGCAATTTTTCATTGAAACTGGGTATAATTATAAAATATATTATAAAATGTTATAATAAAAGTATCTAGGTAAGATTAAATTAACCATCTATTCCCTGAATGTTGTTAAATATCTTATCGTTATAATGAGTTTTATTGTCCACTAACGGTGTAGATAATCCTGTTAAATTGGTTTTGCAATATGAATCATTTGTTTTCGAAGGTATACTAATTTGGTTATTGTCCTGGGTAAATTCACTCGTAATTTTTACCAGGCGCAGTTACATCATGGCTTTCTGGAGACCTTTCGAAAGCGACGATAATAATCAAATTCTGGAAATTACCAGCAGTGATACCGACGAAGACATGCATGTTGTAAACGGTAGTAGTGAAAGTGAAAATATA